>LPNX010007095.1:655074-681902 GCA_001517045.1 Pseudotsuga menziesii | reverse complement strand
TTCATGAGATTTCAGCTCTCGTGACTTGTTCCAGTATATGTCAGACATTTCCAGCCACTATGGAGATCTTGATCTGTTATATATCTTCAGCCTTTGTGGAGCTCATGGTACTTTGTATATCTTCATTATGGAGATTTTGATCTATGTATATTGTACGTGGCGATGACCACATATGTGTTATCATGTTTCATGCCTATTAATGGCCATTGTACTCTTATGTATCCGGGACTGCTATATGTATTTGCAGTTATATGCAGAGTTGTATTATGGTATTATGCTGATTGGGTGGCTGGTCTTCCATTTGGGTACCTTCATCACTTCACTTCTGGGATGGACTTATAATGTATTTTGGCCATCGTATAACCCCTCTGATCTCATACATTACGGGGCATCTGTTATAGCGGATTTCACCACACTAGGTGAATCACACATTGTATGGCCTTCCCCTATCCTGCTGCAGACTCATTATTCCCTATGGACCATTTATTGTCTTTTGACGTATCATTGAACATCCCTAAAACATTAGAAAAATGATATACGCGGCCTTTTCCCCGATAACCACGTACATACGTGGATATTCCCTCTGTAGTCGCGTACATCGGGATGTGTGCATAATCCAAAACTGTTGGACCATTCCTTGACTTGGATCCGACTCATATGACTCCTGGCCTTCCATAGTCCTTGAGATCGCACGGATTTGACCTTTCAGTATCACTTTGGAAAGCTATATAAGGAACCATTGAGACATTGAAAGCAAGAAGAGAGAATTGAGAGTACTGAAACTATAGTCCATTGTTGCCAGAACTATACTTGAGTCTACATCCCTTTGTCCCTTTGGAGCACTGTTGTGTTCTTCCCAAGCTTGCCTTTATTAGTGAGCTTGCTATCGGAGTGATGGAGGATTGAGGTGGTGGAGGCCCAAGTGGGGGATTCAGTTTCTCCAGTTCGCAGACGTGCCGTCAAAGGTTGTCACTTGTAATCTCTTATTCATATTAATAGAAATATAATTTCCTGTCCAGTAATGTGTATTTGAATGAATGTTGCATCCATTGGAATATGTCAAATGATTATACATTATTGATTATATATGCTAGAATAGATCTAACACCATGAAATATAGTATGCTTGTATTGTTTACTTGTTGTTGAGGACGTGCTATAACAATTCAAGCTGAAGATTGGAAAGCTCAACGGGGATCTACTTCAACCGTCCGGAATAAGGTACGAGGTTCGATCCTTTAGTTTTAGATGTTTTTATTTCTATTGGATATTGGGAAATATTGATTTCTGGAGTCTAGTTGTCTGTTGTGGTACCCCAAGCCATAGGAATTTCTCTCCGTAACAATTCTGTGCAAAATTTACCAGTAATTGCTTCCGAAAGTGAAGAGAAATTTGATTTTTCTTCCGCTAATGTTGCTGCTGGTGTGCAAATATGTGATACCTTGGATATTTTGGAAGAAATATCATATTACCAGAGTGACACATTCACTCCCCATGATCTAGATCTTCCAACAAATTCTTGCAGGATTGCATGCACCAAAATTCAGAATTTTGAAGAACAAGAACACTGTGCATCCACCGTCTCGGTTGACCATAATTTTGGATCTGATATGAACCTTATTGGATCTCATATGATCTTATTTTGATCTGATCTGATATTTCTTGGTTGAAAATTTCAGGTTCATAAACCTTCAGTACTGCTTGTAGCTGTTCTCATCAACAATGTGAAGAAACAAGTACCGCAAGTCTCCTTCGAAACTGCTGCTGGGGATTTGATTTCATTTCATAGTTTTGGGTCTGTTGTGAAATTATTTAGATCTGATTTACATTCTGATCTGATATTATTTTGTTCATATTTTAAAATCCAAGAGCTTTCAGTCATGCTTGTAGCTGCTCTCACCAATTCCGGTGTGAAAAATCAAGTGCCACAGTTCTTCTTCAAATTTGCTTATGGGGATTTGGTGTTAGTTTCCTCTTATGAGGTTGATGATATTTTATTTTGTGATTCATTAGCTATTTCAGAATCTATATCAGATTATGGAGCTCAAGCATTTGCTCTCTAGAGTCCCAGGGATTCTCTACCTTTGGTCACAAGCTCATCTCCTCACAGAACTAGTAAAGAGGAAGACATCCTGCATCTGCTTGGACACTTGCTCCTAAGATTTGGGGCTGATTTTACCAGTCATGGTTTACTGTTCAAGGATGCAACATATCAGTTTCTTGATTGTTCCACACATGGTTTGAATCCTCAAGAACCTTTGCTCTCTCTTCAGATGATTTCAGTTGCTCTACATGGGTCCAGTTTTCACCGTGCAATTGTTTATATTTCTGATTCAGTTGAGTGCATTGTTCTTCTTCCAAAGTGGAATATTCCTCCAGACATATTCCTTTATTTTGGATTCAGAGGTTCACATGCACAGTCTCAGGATGCTGTTGCATAGAAGAACAAATTCTTGATTTACTGCTTAGTTTGAGGGGGGGTATTTTTCCCATGAGGTTTTCCCCATTTCCTTGGTTATATTAAGCAGTTAATTTATTGTACAGGGTGACCTATGGCCTTTGTTTCCAGGGACCTAGAATTTTATGCATCTATGTTTTCTAAATCTTCCTGAGTATAGCTTAAGGGGGGGTGTTGGAGACATTTACCATCATACACACTCTTTCGGTCAAATTGGCCTAGTTAAACCACTATCCTAAGTTTAATTGACATCAGTGGAGCATTAATTATCATCATCCTAGTCACTCCCATGCCTACCTATAGTCAAGGAGGCTAACTTAGCCTTCTCCTACATTCAAGGAGGCTAACTGGAGCACTCCAAGGGTGATCTATGTGACATTAATGCACCTAGTTGCTAACTGGTGGTTACTTTCAGTTCAACCAATCAGTTACAGTCAGTTAAGGTGCCTCCATGCATTAAATATATTATTTAAACATTATTTAATGATTATTTATTATTATTTAATGAACTAGAGTGAACAAGGCACCTTCACCAAATTCTGATGGTCAGTTCAGCTTCAGTTAACCTCATCAGGGTTTATTGGAGTCATGCAGTACTAGCACTTGATGATTGGATTGCTATGACATGTGGTTGATCTCCTTCAGTTGAGATTCAGTCATTTATTGCACTCCAACTTCAGTTAGGGTTTGGTGAGTCAATTAGGGTTTTGGTCAAGTGGTTAACTGAGTGAGATTGCATGGAAAAGAGTCAATTAAGCTAGACTCACTCACTGAATTCGAATTGTACCTTAGGTATTCGAATTCTTCATGGAGTTAAGCTATTGCTATGCATGGAAATTGTAATCTTTTACTGTTTATATAATATACAAGGAGGAAACCTATTTGGTATTCTAGTTAATTTCCAATTCATGAGTATTTGTTAATTATTCTTTGATGATTTTGATTCCTAGTTCCTAGATCATGTGATTCCTAGTTCCTAGATCATGTGCAAGAATTAATAGTATCTTACACCTACTCGACCTGATATTTCTTATGTAGTAAGTGTGGCTTCAAGATACATGGATCAGCCTCATGAGATCCATTGGAGAGCAGCCAAAGGATCCTTAACTTTGTTCAGGGAACAAGGACTCATGGGATCTTCTACAAAGCTAAATCCGATCTTGATTTTATTGGGTTTACTGACAGTGATTGGGCAGGTGACAACACAAATTAAAATTCAACATCAGGATATGTGTTCATGCTTGTTGAAGGACCAATCATCTGGTCAAGCAAGAAACAAAGTGCCATTGCACTCTCATCTACATAAGCAGAGTACAGAGGAGTTGTAAATTCATCAACTCAATGTTTATGGTTGCAGGGGTTACTTGGTGAGTGTGGATTCGAATCAGAATACTCAACTACTATCTATTGTGATAATCAAAGTACCATTCAAATATGTAATGATCCAGTTCAAAGATAGAGAACCAAACACATTGAGATCCATATGCACTACATCAGACAGCTTGTGCATGATGGCACCATTCACCTACTCTTCTGTTCATCTTCAGAACAAGTAGCAGATATCTTCACCAAAGTTTTTTGTGAGAATACATTCAGCAATCTCAAATCATTGCTAGGGATTGCTTATCATGCTGTGAAGCATGAGTGATGACAAGATTTCCAAATTTTGTTTTATTGCCCATGTTTAAGGGAGGATTTTTCCCACTGCATTTTTGCCTCTTTCCTTGGTTAAATGGACATCCAGTATGTAAAGGGTGACTAAGCCTTGTTTCTAGGCCCTATAATTTTCTGATATTTTACTCATAAGTCAGGATTAAGGGGGGGTGTTAGAATAATCAACCCATAGTTAGCTACCTTAGACATTAATTAATCCAATTTTTGTCTTATTTGCCTAGTTTCCATATTCCACCTTATGCAAGTTGTCCTCCACACATCCAAAGTGGTCAAACTTGCTAAATTTGATTCATGGAGCACTTGGGAAAACACTTGGAATCAAAACTGCTTTATTCCTGGCCTTCCTACCACGTGTTTTCTTTTTCTGCTTTATTGCCTTCTTTTTCTAAGTTTTAAGGCAATTGGGGAAGTTTGATTAGGTGAAGTTAACTTCTTTTTTGTCCTCATCATCCTCCACCTTTTTCTCCTAAGAAAAGCATTTATGAGTTTTCCTTCCATCATCTATTAGCTTGCCTAATTGATTTTTCCAATTCATGAGCTCCTAGACAGATTTGGAAACTACTTTATGCACCTATGGGGGATTTGCTTAGATTTAGTAAGCCTACTTTTGACCAAATTCAAATGGCATCCTTATGCATTCAAATATCTCATGTAATTATTTATTGTGGCAGCCTATGACTTCACAGGGTTGGCTATTGTACACTTATTCAATACAGATTAGTGTTCTGCTCCATATTCAGTCTCCTTTGTGTGTAATTTGCATGCGTAATTGGAAATTTTTGTGAGTGTAATTGTTCTAACACCTAGGTTCAATTTCCACACTGATTTTATCTTTTCATTCTCCTTTTTCAATTCTTTAATCTCTACTTCTTTCAAGCTCACCTAAGACATAGGAATAAATAACATCTCTAGTTTGTTTATGGAGTTGTATTTTATCAGGACACTGATTTTGTCCAGCTTCACCTCCATTTCAGACACTTACATGTCACTTACCACAGCGAATTTTAGGGTATTCCTCTCTACGTCTCAAGTAGAAATCAATGAAGTCTTTTGATTGATCAAATTTCTAACTCGAGGAAGAAGATTCTTAGTTCCTTCAATGACTGCATTTCTTTATTAGTGTAACTCGACATTAACTCTGTCCTGGATTTGTAACGGGAACTGGACTCTGTCTTACTTTCATCTCCAAAATAATATCGATGCATATGTACAGACTTTTTCTAGAATAGGACCATCTTCTTTAAATCTTCTGAAAATATTTCTTCTGAAATAGTTTGCTCATCTTGAGGGTGTGTTTTGATCTTTTTATGGTAAATGTATTCATCTACATCCATGCCATATTCTCTAGAAAGACTCCTTTTATTCATAATGTTGGAATTAATAGGTGTTTGAGCCACTACAGTCAATCTGTTCCTCCTATCTTCATCAGCTTCTATATCTTCTTCAAAATTAGCCAGATTTACTATTTTGTCTAATCCCTCAACAATTTGATGATCAAATGGCTTATTTTTGTTCAGTTGCTTCCTCTGAGAAACAATATGATGTGGGTCATAATTCACTTTTTGCTCTTTTTGAAAATCCATAACTTCTAACAATTTCTTAATGACTAACAAGGCACTTTTATTTTTTAAAATAAAAAGACCAACTTTGAGAGGAAATTTAACATTAGAATATTTTTTAAACGCCCCAAAATTTTCTTCTTCTGCATATAACCTCTGTCTCATAAACTCTAATGCGAGTATTCTTGGGGTCAAAAAAGAGGGTAACTTGTATGGTTCTCCAGTGAATCCATACACTCTAAGAACAGTAAATTCTTTATGCAAGAACCAATCTCCTGTTTTGTCTTCTAAATAAGACTGTAACATAAGTCTCATGTCTTCCAACACCCTTGTCAATACATCATCGAAAAGCAATTTGTAAATCTCAGCCATGATTGTATGTACAAACTCAAACATGTTAATATCTTTCAGAAGGTCCGGAGAGAACATGGTAGACAAGAACTATAACTCTGACACATTAGAACACAAAAGCATGTTCATCAAATAGGACTGATATCTGAAGGACCTGACTTTAGGAAATTCAACCAATTGGGTATGGATAACTTCAGCTAAATACTCATCAAGATTAAAACAACGGGATGAATGGGATTCATGGTCAGTCGAACCTATACTTAGGAAAAAAACTAAGATGACTTCATTGATATGCATATAATCATCCAAACCCAAAATTTGACTGACAAGTGACATGACCAACTGTACTTCCTCCAATATAAACCGTCTAACGACTAACCATTTTTCAGAATACTAGATAAAAACTGACATCTGACTTTGATTTTACAATTTTTATACAATTCAATTAAGGCTTTCTCATTTAAAGACTCACAGCTATCAGGGAAACTATCAGGTAGACTCAATATCCTGCGAACAGTTTTTGCATCAACTCTACAAAGGATTTTTGACATTGTATGACTTATAATAACTCTTTCGGAGGACGAGTAACTATTCGCACACCATTCGACAAATTCAGGGAAAGGTAGGGTTTGTTCAATACCAAAGTAATATAAGAAAGAACTACATACATTTAGAATATCATTCCCTTGTGAATTATGCTGCCACAAACACTCCTTTGAAACTGATATACTACATACTGAAAAAATAGGGTCAAACACATTCCTCTCCCTATCAACAACAACCTCTTCTCTCTCATCTATAACTCTGCACAATATTCCTAGACCATGCTCCTTCTCCATAATAAAATGATGGAAACAAGTCTTTAACAAAGTCTTAGTGTTTTAAGTCTTACCTGGTAACTATTGGATATGTAGAAGTTGACTTTTAGAAAAAGATGGCACACTGTCCCTTCTTCTTTTCACCCGCAGCATGCAAATGAAATGACTTTACCTAGGTCAACTCACTTTTTATACACCAGATCATTCCAGGACCCTCAACAAGTTGTTTTTCCTTTACCGCTTTCCTTAACGAAACTCACTAAAAGTCACCATGTGGAAAGCCGTTTAAATTACGCTACCACTCATCCTTTTCAATTATCTCACAGCTTTTCACTCTGGAGTAGACTATGACCATTGATAATATTTCATCTTTTGTTTGAATCGTCGGATCAAAATCTATTCTACGTAATCCACCAGCATTTCTCATTTTTTCAAGCGTGCATCTTCACATCGCAGACTACCTCATGATCATAGATTTTATTTGCTTTATTTTCTTGGCCATTGATCTTGTTGTCTTGTTAACCAACTCCGCTTCTCCATCAATACTTCTCTCTTGCGCAACTTTTCCAAATGGATCAATTTGCAACCATAGATTTTCACCCTCATAAATCTACACCATTGAATTGTGCAATGAATTAACGAAAGTGCACATTTTTAATAAGAGACTCATGACTACCAACCTTTTACCAATTTTTATGTATGCCTTTGTCATTTCTCGACCACATTCTTCCTCAATTGTTCAACGTAGAGGGTGTTAACATGGGGAACACATCCCACATGCATGCTAGAAGGGCTCAGCACTTATATCTAGCCATGTGGGGAACACATCCCGCATCCATTCTAAAAGGGCTCAACACTTATATCTGATCATGTGGGAACACATCCCACAGTCTCCTCAAAATGGCTCTGCAGTTACATTTGATCATGTGGGAACACATCCCACAGTCACATCAGAATGGCTCTACACTTACATCTGATCATGTGGGAACACATCCCATAGTCACATCAGAATGGCTATGCACTTACATCTGATCATATGGGAACACATCCCATAGTCACATTAGAATGGCCCTCAACTCCAGGATGAGTATTCCTGGTAACTGACCAGGTGCCTCCATTCTCCCAAAGAATGGCCTTCAGCACTTATATATGATCATGTGGGAACACATCCCAGAGTCACCTCAGATTGGCTCAGCACTTACATCTGACCATGGAAGGAACCAATCCTCTCACCATGTCAGAATGGCTCATGGACTCATCACTTCCCCTTGGAGGGAACCTCGATCTGGATAACAACAAGCTTCTCCCTGAAGTACTCAAACTTCACTCTAGCCAATGTCTTAGTCAACACATCAGCTATATGTTCGTCCATCACAACATATTGGAGCTTCATTGCTCCTCTTTGCACCATATCCCTGATATAGTGATATTTGATCTTGATATGCTTCGACTTGTCATGAAACACCGGGTTCTCAGAGAAATTCACACAACTCTGGTTGTCACAATATATACAAGTAGCATCCAACTAGAGATCAAATAAATCAGAAAATAGTTTCCTCATCCATATTGCCTCACAACTAGCTGAACAAG
Source organism: Pseudotsuga menziesii (assembly GCA_001517045.1). Classification (NCBI taxonomy): domain Eukaryota; kingdom Viridiplantae; phylum Streptophyta; class Pinopsida; order Pinales; family Pinaceae; genus Pseudotsuga; species Pseudotsuga menziesii. The sequence goes on along the minus strand of LPNX010007095.1, from coordinate 673,453 downwards.
CTATGACATACTCTGATTCAGCTCTACTCAGTTCCACGCAAGACTGTTTCCTGCTAAACCAGGAGATCATACCCGATCCCATACTGAAGCAACACCTTAAAGTGCTCTTTCTATCGATGACGCTACCTTCCCAATCTGAATCAACGTAACCTTCCAGGTTAATCTTCTAATCAGCCTTATACTTGAGCGCATAATCAATCGTACCCTTTAGGTACCTCAAAATATGCTTTGCAGCAATCAAGTGAACATGTCTCGGATCCATCAAGAACTAGCTCAAGGTGTTCACATCAAAGCAAATATCTGGTCTTGTATTCATCAGGTACATCAAGGAACAAATCATCTAATGATACATCATGGAATCAACTAACTCTGATGAAGCAACACTCAATAGCTTCAGGTTTGATGCCATAGGTGTGGTCATGACCTTGCAGTCCATCATCCCGAATCTCTTCAAGATCTCTACTACATAATTCCCTTATTCGAGGGATATTCCATCCGTATTCTGCCACACCTCCATCCCTAGAAAATAGTGCATCATATCCAAGTCCTTCATCTCAAACTCGGCGGCAATTCTTCTTCTTGCAAATTTAATGAGTTATCTTTTTTGTCAGGAACAAGTTATCGACATATAACAGGAGAATCAATGGTATTTCAACCTTGAAGCAAAGGTTGAAATCTACTTTACTCTCAGTAAATCCTAGAGTCATCAGTAAGCTCTCCATCCTGTTGTATCATGTCGAACCTCAAGATCTTCTGTAGTCACTCCCTCGGAAGTGGAGCATTATTCTCTCTCTATCTTTCGTACTTTATACACTGAAACATTCTGTACCAGAGTGACAAGTATTTTCCTCTGCTACTCGTACTCTATGTATCCATCTAGGGTCACTAAATACCAAGATCCTCTATCTTGAACCTTTTCAAAATTTCTTCTTGCACTCATATATGAGCTTGTCACCCTCTATAGGGTTTCATCTCCAACATTGTAGCAAAGGTTAAGATCTTCATCACTCTAGGTGATCTTCAAGCTCCTTATGTATGTGTTATTCCATGGGTGTCTTCTGAGCTTGTACAAGGCCTTCTTTCATTTGCACACATGATTATTCCTTTCATTTGACTTCACTTCCAGTGGCTGCAATTGTCTCTTCATATTCTATGTCTTCTTTTTGTGAGAAGCCTTGTGCTACGAATCTTGCGTTGTATCCCACAATGTTTCCATCTATGAACTTCCCTTTACGTCTCAATACTGCCTCCTAGACATCATTCTTCTTGAACTGGTATTCCCTTTCTTCTTGGATACTTCTTCATAGTTGGAAGGTTTTCCATAAATGATGTCACTGCATTCGTCTTCATTCTTAGATTATTTCTTGAACTATCATCACTTGTTCTTCGGAACAAGTCTCATCCTTCTTTTCTTGTAGGTGATTGTACACAATTTTCCTATAAGTCAACTGCATTTGTATGGTCAAAAACATTTCATAAGTCATATTCATAATGGAAAATTCTTACGCACAAATATATGATCATGCAACTATTTTAGCCAATACAACATTCATCCATATCTCACGAAAACTTTTCTAGATGCCTTCCATCTCTATAAAGACATCATTAAGATTGTGCACTAATCCAATATGTCAGCAAAGAGGTTTCATTCTAGATAAGTAGCAATCGAGAGTTGTATAGGACCATGAGCTACTTACCCATCACATGTGTATTAGCAGTATACTGTCATTAATGCAAACATTCTACCATGCATAATACATCAAATGAATATAAACAAATGCATAAGAAAACAATATCATGAAATGACAATTGAATACTTATCTTTACTTGTTTTGTGGGTAGACTCCTTCTTGAGCCTTCAGCTTCATCATCTTCTTCATTCATCATTTCTTATCCAAATGCTAAGATGGATAAGAGGTTCTTCAAGAGTTGATTCCTTCATATTCCTCATCACTTGAGGGATCTTCTTTGGACAGTGAGAGCTTGATCTTCAGTTGCTCCCATCTTCTCTTCTCGTATTATGAGTTGAGCTTCTTCTTCTTCCCAGATTCTACAGAAAGTAATCACTTCCTTATGGCATACGTTCCTTGAATGAATGAATACCGTGATCCTGGGAGGCCATTCAAGGTAGTTATCACAACTGCTGCATTCTCCACTTCTTCTTCTACCGCTTCAATTTGTTATTTGATTTGAGAGACCCTTGTAAAGTATGACTGTATGGTTTCTGCATTCTGGATCTTCACATTCTTCAACTATTTTCTCAAAGTCATCTTCTGATTTATGTTCTTCCCTTCAAATAGCTTGGTCAAGGAATTAAACATCTCTTTAGGTGTATTTAATGAAAACACTTGTGGTACAAGTTGATCCATGATCGAATCAGTAATGATGTTCTTGGCCTTGACCAAGTTCTTGTTGTGTAAGGCTTTTAGCCTCATCTACCTTTGGAGCTGGAACCTCTCTACTTATGTAGGTGTCCAATTCATTTCCTTCAAGAACTAGTGACATCCTATACTTCCATTCTTGGAATTTTTCAGCCTCACCAAGCTTGTCATCAAGCTGATGTGATAGACCACTTCGAAATGAGAACCTCAACTGAAAATAGCAAAAGATTAGATCTTACCGATTTGAGGTGTTTGTCCTGGTTCTAGAGCTGGCTGATCTAGGGTTTGTCAGAGAAAACCTAATTTTCAAAACTTGGAATATATCAGATCTGATTGGATAGAAAGATATACCCCTTCAAGGCGAGCTGTCCAATGTACTTCATTTTTTAAAATAGTGGAGGGAAGCTCTTGAAACAGGAAGCCCTAGTTTACCAATTTCTTCTATAGAAATGCCTGATACTGTTTCTATGTTATCTCTGAAATCACTTCTTCTCTATGTCTAAAATTTCATACAAAGGTATCCTCATCTGTCCCTATTCCAAAACCATAGTTTTCATCAGAATTTGTTTCACCAATTGGTACTTATGAGTGGTTTCCCAAAGTGACCTGTTTTAGGATTGTTTAGAATAGTGAAGTTGTACGGACTTCCATGTGTCCCTGTTACATGTTAGCGGTTCGAAAATTCTATCACATAAATTATAGTCCGTTTAATTTTTGTAACATATTGAGAAATTTCATTTGGACCTCCGTAGCCTGAGATATAGCAATTCTCCCCAGGTGTCCTGTTTAGGGATGAATCCTGGAAGAGGCTGGAATCCTAACTTTGAGGAATCATATCTCCTAGAATATAATGAATCTGAGGCTGAAACTTGGATACATTGTACATCAGAATTGTATCTTCAAACTATGAAATTTTTGGCCCCTGATACTCTGAAATCCTAAGATATTGCAAATTTACCAAAACTTATCAGTTTTAGTATTTAGGGTTTTTCCAGCCCAGGGTCAAACTAGGGTTTGAATTTCCTGGAGTTATACCCAACCAAAAATATCAACCCAGGTCTCTAAACTTCTATTTTGATGAGGAGATAAATCCTATGTCACGCTCACTCAAAAATTCTTCTTCTATAAAAATCCCTAATTTCCCGCACCAAAAACTGAAAATGCCCAGAATCAAATTCTGCTTCGACAAAAAGATGTGCCCTTCAATGGAGAGTCATCCTAGCATAGTTTTGTTGATTTATTGTAGAGAGAGACCCAAAAATTAAGAATCCCTAGCTTCTACAGTTGCATAATGTCTTCTTCTCAGGTTAGCTCTAATACCATGTTAGATTTTTATCATTTAAGCAATATGATCTTAGGATCTTATCTGAGAGAATAACATGCAAAACAATAAACACAAGAGACAAGAGACAAAGAATTTTCCTTGGGGAAACCATAAAGGAGAAAATCCCACAACTTCCTCAGAGATAGAATGAGCACCAATGGCAGCAGTACAACCTGAAAACATAAAGATGATCTCCAACAGCTTGTTCTTTCTCTCTCACTTGAAAGAGATTCTCCTCTCTCACTCATGCACCCTAATGAGTGAGTGGGTGTCTGATAAATAGAGAGGCTCACTCTCTATTCATATTCTTTCATTCACTTAATGTCCACTCCAACATGTTGGCCTTACTTAAAAATTACTTACCAGGGCCGACATCTCTAGGAGAATCTAATAACCCTAGTTCCCCTCAACTGTGGGGAATTTGCCCCTCTAATCAGCAAGAAGGGTTAACCTTAACACAATGGTGGGGACTATTGCCCCAACTTGCAATAAATCACCTAAAGCTGACTTCTCCAGGATATTCTAATAACCCTAGGGCCCCACAACTATGGGGACTTTAACCCTTGATCAATAAGGAGGGTTACCCTCTATGACTTTACATGACTTGTTTACATTATTGAATCTCTCGATAGGAACATCAGGATGTGACATGACTCAATTACATTAAAAATGCTTCCCGGAATAAACATCGTGGTACAATACATAAAATATACAAGTGAATACATTCCAAAGTTACAAATACATCAACACTTCCTATTAACTAGGAAGGTATTCTCTTGACACAATTTATCAGCACAAGTCTTCTTCTCTGTATCATCTCGATCATCACTGGATCTAGATTATCATCACTGCATCATCATCGAAATTGGATCATCATCAAAATGGGATTATCAATGGATCATCACTAGATCATCATCAAAACTAGATCATCATCAAAGCTGGATCATCACTAGATCATCATCATCATCACTACTTCTGCTATCTCAATCAAATGGTGCTATCTCTTCATTCTTCTCGTCACTGGAAGTTCTATAGGGCCAGCCCTTTTTCATGTTGGTTGTAGGCCTAGCCTCCATCTAGGTCTTCTTCAGCACTTATATCTGACCCTAAGACAAAATGTCCCGCCCAGCACTTATATCTGACCATGGGAGGAACACATCCAATAACCATGTCATAAAGGCATGCCCAACACTCACATCTGAGTATAGGAGGAACAAATCCAAGAACCATGTCAAAAAGGCCCAGCACTCACATCTGATCATGGGAGGAACACATCCAAGAACCATACTAAAAAGGCTTAGCACTCACATCCGATCATGGGAGGAACACATCTAGGAACCATATCAAAAAGGATCATCACTTATATCTGACCATGGGAGGAACACATCCAAGGACCAAGTCAGAAGGGCTCAACACTTATATCTGACCATGGGAGGAACACATCCAAGAACCATGTCAGAAGGGCTCAACACTTATATCCAGCCATGTGGCAAACACATCCCACATCCATGCTAGAAGAGCTCAGTACTTATCTACTTCCATGTGGGGAACACATCCCGCATCCATGCTAGAAGGGCTCAACACTTATATCTAGCCATATGGGGAAAACATCTCGCATCCATGCTAGAAGGGCTCAGAACTTATATCTGATCATGTGGGAACACATCCCATAGTCTCCTTAGAATGGATCTGCACTTACATCTTATCATGTGGGAACACATCCCGCAGTCACATCAGAATGGATCTGCACTTACATTTGATCATGTGGGAACACATCCCACAGTCACATCAGAATGGATCTGCACTTACATCTGATCATGTGGGAACACATCCCACAGTCACATTAGAATGGCTCTGCACTTATATCTGATCATGTGGGAACACATCCCACAGTCACATCAGAATGGCCCTTAGCTCCAGGCTGAGTATTCCTAGTAACTGACCAAGTGCCTCCATTCTCCCAGAGAATGGCCTTCAGCACTTATATCTAATCATGTGGGACCACATCCCATAGTCACCTCAGAATGGCTTAGCACTTACATTTGACCATGGAAAGAACCAATCCTCTCACCATGTCAGAATGGCCCACGGACTCATCACTTCCCCTTAGAGGGAACCTCGATCTGGAGAACACCAAGCTTCTCCCTGAAGTACTCAAACTTCACTCTGGCCAATGGCTTAGTCAACACATCAGCTATCTGTTCATCTTTTGTAACATACTGGAGCTTCATTGCTCCTCTCTGTACCATATCCCTGATATAGTAATATTTGATCTCGATATGCTTTGACTTCTCATGGAACACCGAGTTCTCAGACAACTTCACACAACTCTGGTTGTCACAATATATACAAGTAGCATCCAACTGGAGATCAAATAAATTAGACAGTAGCTTCCTTAGCCATACTGCCTCACAACTACCTGAACAAGATGCAACATACTTTGCTTCATTTATACTCAGTTCAACGCAAGACTATTTCCTACTAAACCAAGATATCATACCTGATCCCATACTGAAGCAACACCCTAAAGTGCTCTTTCTATCAATGGCACTACCTTCCCAATCTGAATCAACATAACCTTCCAAGTTAATCTTTTGATCACTCTTATACTTGAGCCCATAATCAATTATACCCTTTAGGTACCTCAAAATATGGTTTGCAGCAATCAAGTGAAAAGGTGTTGCATCCATCAGCAACTGGCTCAAGGTGTTCACAGCAAATAAAATATCTGGTCTCATATTCGTCAGGTACATCAAGGAACAAATCATCTGACGATACATCATGGAATCAACCGACTCTAATGAAGTAACACTCAATAGCTTCAGGTTCGATTCCATAGGTGTGGTCATGTCCTTGCATTCCATCATCCCGAATCTCTTCAGGATATCTGCTGCATACTTCCCTTGTCCTAGGGAGATTCCATCCTCATTCTGCCACACCTCCATGCCTAGAAAATAGTGCATCATATCCAAGTCCTTCATCTCGAACTCGGCATCAAGTATTCTTGCAAATTTAATGAGTTCCTCTTTTCTGTCAGGACCAAGTTACTGACATATAATAGGAGCATCACTGGTATTTCAACCTTGAAGAAAAGGTTGAAATCCACTTTACTCTTAGTAAATCCTAGAGTCTTCAAGCTGAACCCACAATTATATGAATCTAACCATGTCATTTCATTGTCTTGATGTCAAACATGGTAGAAACCACTTGATTACCAATCAATGATGTAAACCATTAACAAGCACAAAGGAAATCACCATTGATGTCAATGATTCCCAAGGTATCTCAGTACACACCATCCAATGTGAATAAAGGACTTGGAGTCGAACACTCAATGAGATCTTTCAATAAAGAGCCAATGATGTAAACTCATGTTGAAAGTGAGGTCACCTGCAATTGATGCATGCAGGCCCGAGGTACTTTTCTTGGTTTCTAAGTTGAATTCCTGGATGAGGAGTTGAATTTTACAGGAATAGACTCTTCGAAGGAGGGCCATGATGAATCCCTCATCATCGACACAAAACACGATCAAATATGTTTTTAGAGTAAACTGGACAGCAAAGTGATGTATGAAACTGACTAGGAGACAACTAACATGATAGAAGGTAAACTGACTGCAGATAGATGACAAAACATTTCTCTTGAACATGGGCATGGAATAGCTTGTAAGTATTGACACGAGAATGATACCAATCCCCTAATGCAACTGATGGCGGGATTATTCTTGGACAACTCAAACGAGGTAAGAAGACTCATGAAATTAGCAGGACTCGAACACAAACATAATACCCAAGTACTAAAATTCATATGCAAATGACTGCCATGTTCAAAAGTAACTATGTACGGCCATAACAAAATACAAACTCTTTCCTTAATTTCCCCATCACGAAGGATGAGTGCCTCTTTTTGTTTTTACGAGTTCAAAGAGGGTAACAAACACTCATTGTAGCTCATTAGCGATGAATCCATTCTCACATGTTTTACGAATCTCAAAAAGGAGGGGTTCATTCCCAAAAAGGGTCCTTCATCGTTTGATTTTATGAGTCCGATGAAAGAAAACACATTCCTCATTTCATGTTTAGAGAGTCTGAAATGACTAAGAAGACTCCAGAATGGACGTTTTTGTAAATTTAGTCCCGAAGGCCCGAAAAAGTATAAAATGATACTTGGGAGAACTCTTCCAGTCATGATTGGCTGGAGTGTACCTATTTTCATAAGTAGTTCCCCTTGGTCTAAAAAAGGGGTAAACTATCACCAGGAATATGACTCTTCAGTTCCTTTTATGAGCGTGAAGAAGAGAAGCTCACTTGGCAATCTTTTCACATTTTAAGAGTCTGAAAAAAGCTTAAAGAGGACTCTATTAAGGGGTTCTATTTTCATGATCCAATTTTAACTTGTCTGAAAAATCATAAAAGTACACTCGATACCTCTTCACTGAGTTTTTAACAAGTACATAGAAGGTATAAAAGGCACTCAGAACCTTTTTCATGTTTGAATCCAGAGCATGAAAAAGCGATAAAGTAAGCTCAACCCAGTTTTCATGTTTTAACTAGAGCACAAAAAATGAAAAGTATCCTCAACACCATATTATTGTTTTTAACGAGGTTGAACATCGATTGAAAGGATGATCAGGGTATCTACTTCATTTTTAACGAGCTTGGAACAGAGTAAAAACTATGCTCAAAGGGTTGTTTCATGGCTTAACGAGATCAAAACCAAGAAATTATGCTCAAAATGACTTTCATTGATGGGTGATTTCCTAACATCATTTCTAGTGGTTGGTACTCACCCCTAATATAACTGTCAAGTAGCTAAATTTAAATATAGAAAGGTAGGGTACATTCCCCCCAAGCTTCGTTTCGTCTGCTTTGGAAGAAGATGAAATGAAGGTTCAAATATTGAGTCTTGACATGATGGAAGGATCCATTTCCCTTTTTAACGAGCTTGACATGAAAAAGGAACTGCGATCAAGGTCTGTTTTATTTTTTAACGAGCTTGAAACCAAGAATAAACATTGCTCAAGGTGACCTCATTCATTTTTACATAAGATTGAAACAAAAAATAACTATGCTTGTGGGGACCTATTTCGTTTTTACACAAGCTTGGAACAGAAAATAACTATGCTTGAGGGGACCTATTTCATTTTTACGCAAGCTTCAAATAGGGAGTAACTATGCTTGGGGAAGTCCATTTCATTTTTTAACGAGATTGACATAGAAAGGGAACTCTGCTTGTATGAATATATTTCATTTTTTAACGAGCTCGACATAGAATGGGAACTATGCTCACCATCATCTATTTAATTTTTTAATGATCTTGAATTAGAATGGGAACTATGCTCACAGACATCTGTTTATTTTAAATAACAAGCTTGACATAGAGAAAAGGAACTATTCTCATGGGTTCCTGTTTAATTTTTTAACGAGCTTGATACCGGGTGGGAACTATGCTCACTACCATCTGTTTCATTTTTTAACGAGCTTGACACATAATGGGAACTATGCTCACAGACATCTGTTTCATTTTTAATGAGCTTGACATAGAATGGGAACTACGCTCATGGGTACATGTTCCATTTTTAACGAGCTTAACACAAAAAAGGAACTATGCTCATTGGTGTCTATTTCATTTTTTGACGAGCTTGACATAGAATCACTACAACAAAACCCTGTGATTAGCGTCTCTATTAGCTTCCTTTTTAGCATCCACTATCACTTTTAGTGTATTTTTCATCATTTTTTGGACAAAGTGGACGCTTTTACACGGGATGGTGCTTTTTATGGTGTTATTTTTGTCTCTTTTTTAAATTTGGCGCAATTAGCCTCCCAATTAGCATCCCAAGTTAAAATTTGGACCTGTTTTGGACAGATCATTAGTGTCCCAATTAGCATCCCAATTATTGTCCCAATTAGCATCCAAAGTTTTGTCCCATGTAGCATCCCAATTAGCATCCCAATTTAAAAGTTGGTGCTATTTTGGATGATAATTAGCATCCCAATTAACATCCCAATTTATAGTCCCGATTAGCATCACAATTGGCATCCCAATTAGCATTCCAATTATCATCCAAAAAAGCATCCCATATAATGCCCATAATAGCCTCCCAAAAATCGTTTGAAATAGCACTACGAATTGCACTAGGTTTAGAACTAGGAATTGTGTTTGGAAAAAATCCGACATAACGTCATATTTTCTTAATTTCAACATCAGTGATCAATGTCAATGATCATGATTCATGTGATAGTACTTTTGGATCTTGATTTATCATAGTGGCACCTAAATGATCATAATCATGCCATTTTTGGATATTGATTAATCATAATGAGGGGTAAATTACCTTAATGTCACCTAAATTGTTGTAATGGCATTTGAGTGTCCCCAACAAAATTTGATAGATCCTAATGGAATTTGATTGTCCCTAACAACATGACAATGATGCATTACGATAATTATGATAGAGTGTATGGATATGATTTGATAAGTATAATACTGTATCATCCATTTCTGTGAGGTAGTAGGGTTCCTTGCTCAGTATTATCACAATTATGTTGATGATGAATATGCCAATGGCAATGATGTTGATTTATTGTATTATGTTGATGGCAATGTGGATGTCAAAGATGATTATGAATGTGGTAGAACTTTTGGATCCTAATTGATTCTAATGGCACCTAAATGTCTGTAACGACATCTAAATGACCCTACTATCATCGAAATGACTGTGACAACATATAAATGACCTTAACAATTACATGACATGAATCATAATGGTGATGAGTGATTAAGAACACTAATGGCATATGACTGACCATAATGACAATGACGATGATGAGTTTTTTAATGATGTACTTAATGTTGAAGATGAGGATGATAATGAGGATGATGATCAAGATGATGTTGATGTACCATATGGAATTGATGATGATGATGATGATCACAATGTCAATGTCCATGATGATGATGCATGATGATAGAATAGTGAGAGCTCACTATAATTAACCCATGGTTAATTCTTAATGTACCCCTAGCTACTCTTAAGAGAGCTCTACTAAGAAATCCTTAAAATAGGTAGATCATTGGGAGCTTACCACAATAGCTCATTTTTTAATATTTATGCACCTTTAACTAGTCCTACTAGACATAGGAAGGAATAACATGTGAATCCCCATAGGAATAGATCAATGGGAGTTTACTACAACTAGATTAGGCCCCATTCTCAATGCGTCTCTAACCACTCTTGGTAGGCATGGATGATATCTACTAAAAAATATTTATGTAGTAGATCGAGGGGAGTTTATGTTAATCCCTAGATATTTTGACATTACATTTCAATTGTTTTATTAGTATTTATTTTATTGATTAATATTTGGTTACTCTCTCTTCTAATTTTATGTTATTTTGGGAATTTATTGCATAATAATTTACAACAACTAACCAATGTTTGATTCTCAACACACCCCTCGAATCCTAGTAGAGTTATGTGCCTTGTATTTGTGAATCCCTCAAGCAATGGATTGATGTGGGATACACAAACTATCACAAGTCAAATTGCCAACACACCCATATCCATTTATAAAAGGCATAAGAGGGTTCTACCTAAAAATCCTTGAAGTAATGAAATGGTGGGAGTTTACCACAACTAGTCCATGTTTGATTCTCAACATACCCTTAATTGCTTCTGATAGCCATCAGAGGGCTCTAACTGAGAATCCTTGATGTAGTGGACTAGTGGAATTTTAACATGGATAATCAAAGTTTGATTCTAAATGCACCACTAGTTACCCTTGGTAAGTGTAGGGGGCTCTACTTAAAAATACAGTGGTAGATCAATGGGATTTTACCACAAATAGCTTAGGCCCCAATTCTCAATACACCTCTAATCACTTCTAGTAGGAATAGGATAGTTGAGAATACCCAAAGTAGTAGTTATATGAGAGGTCATTACATCTAGCCCATTTTTAATTCTCAACACACCCATGGCCACTCCTAATAGATGTTTGGGGGATCTCCTTGAGAATCCATGGAATAATAGATCAATGGGAATTTACCAAACTAGATCATGTTCAATTATTAAAACACCTCTAGTTTCTCCTAATAGGGGTTAATAGGGGAAAACATGATAATCTTTGAATCAGTACATCGATGACAGTTTACCGCAATTAGTCGAGGTTTTATTCTTAGTGCATCCCTAACCACTCATAGTAGGCATAGTAGGGTTCTACGTGAAAATTCCAAATTGTGATAAATTAGCGGGAGCTTACTACAATTATCCCAAGTCCATTTCTTAGTGCACCCCTAGTGACTCTTGGTAGGTGAAAGTGAAGTCTATCTAAGAATATCAAAATGATAGATCATTGGAAATTTATGACAATTAGCCCAAGTTTTGATTCACAATGCACCCCTTACTACTCTTTATAAGCATAGGTGGGATCAATTTAAGATTCCTTTAATTAATAAATTGGTGAGAGTTCACCACAAGTAGCCCATTTTTTATTATCAATGCATCCTTAATTGTTGATAGTAGGTATAGAAGTGAGATACCCAAAAATCCTTGAAGAGAGAAATTGGTGGGAGTTTATCACAACTATATAGGTTTAGTTATCAACACACCCGTCACCACTCCTATTAGGGATAGGAAGACTCTCCATGAAAATTTCCAAAAGAATAATCAATAAGAATTATCACAATTATTTGAGGTTCATTTTTTAGCACATCATCACTACCCCTTGTAAGCATAGGAGAAATCTCTACTCAAAAATATCATAAACAATATTAACAAAGAGGTATACTAAACAAATCGATAATAATTAACTTGAAAAATAAATAATAATTAGTTTCACTTACATTTTTAGTGCACCTTGACCATTCCTATATAAGAGAGCCTTAAAAATCCTCAAAGCCACACATCCAAAGAACTTTGGAAAACCAAGTTGTCAATTAACTAATGATGTAATTAAATAATATACCAATTTCAAAGTGTACATCATTGACACAAACACCAAAAGATAATAGCATGGAGGGTGGACCCAAAAATCGGGATAGGGCCATCGAACCCCACGACTCAAAATCCCGACTCCCAAGCGTTTCTCCAAGAACATGGAAATTCTGTAAGTACACAGTACATGCAACATCCAAATTGAACCCTTCCTAGCCCTTCCTAGAAGTGTAAAGTTAAAATTTCCCTCCAAAAAAAGTTTAAAAACCGAATTTTACCCTTCCAAGAAGGGCGTAATTTATATCAACATTTCAAAAGAAGGGAGGCATTTGAAATTACCCATCCATATAAATTTGTCAAGATGTTGAAATTCCTATACTATAAATTTCAACTCATCATTCAAAATATTGGAAATATGATAAATTATAATCACTCACTCACTCATGTCATGCACTTACTGCTTAGTTGTGCGAGATGGATAGTAATCATTGATGACTACGAGGCACTAGCCATCAAGATGCAACTCTCACTGTTGAGTCACTTGGAGCTGCAATCTAAAGTGTGACAATTTGTCAACAACTATGACTATAGAAAAAAAGAACATCTACTAGTCTACTACTAGGCCTGAAACAAGCTTAAAACTTTGTGCCTACTACCTATGTGAACTTCGCTACACATGTCCACTCTTTTTTCGTCAAAATGAAATTAAAAGTCCGATTTGATAAGTCCTTCTCTACAAGACTTCATTTGTTGCATGAATATAATGGACTCACGAAAACTATAAACAACACGCGATGTCATGCAAATACAAATAATGGCATGTAGCTAGGATCACAAACTATGCAAAGGTCAATTTACGCATTGCTATAGATAGGTATCATTGGGCATCCAAAGGGTTCTAGGCCTTCCCAGAACTGTAAAGTTAAAATTGCCCTCCAAAAAAAATTTAAAAACTGAATTTTACCCTGCCAATTAAGAAGGGCGTAATTTATATCAACATTTCAAAAGAAGGGCGACATTTGAAATTACCCATCCTTACAAATTTGTCAAGATGTTGAAATTCCTATACTATAAAGTTCAACTCATCATTCAAAATATTGGAAATATGATAAATTATAATCACTCACTCATGTCATGCACTCACTGCTTAGTTGTGCAAGATGGATAATAATCATTGATGACTACGAGGCACTAGCCATCGAGATGCGACTCTCACTCCTGAGTCACTTGGAGCTGAAATCTAAAGTGTGAGAATTTTTCAACAACTATGACTATAGCAAAAAAGAACATATACTAGTCTACTACTAGGCCCGAAACGAGCTTAAAACTTAGTGCCTACTACCTATGTGAACCTTGCTACCCATGTCCACTCTTTTTTCGTCAAAATGAAATTCAAAAGGCCGGTTTGATAAGTCCTCCTCTACAAAACTTCATTTCTTTCATGAATATCATGGACTCATGAGAACTATAAACAACACGCGATGTCATGCAAATACAAATAAAGGCATGTAGGTAGGATCACAAACTGTGCAAAGGTTGATTTATGCATTGCTATAGAGAGGTGTCATTGGGCACACGATATGAAGAAACAATAATTATTAATAAAATTAAAAAAACAATTGTTGGCTCAAGAATAGTCTTCAATTTGATAGGTGGCATGATCATGATGCAATCTCCCTCTGTCCTTCTAAACATTTGTGGTTTCTCACAACATTTGTCCTCGATGCCACCAAAATACATATAAAATTTTCTTGTCTTTACATCATCTTCTCTTTAAATCCTCATCTCATAATCATAAATAAGGATTATTATGCATGCACATCCTCACCTTATAATACGAATTGGGTCAAGGCACGAAGAGGACCATAAAATATTAAATGTGTCAAGACGCAAAGAGTAAGAGATAACTATAAGTAAGTCTTATATTAAATTTACCATATAAGTATTTAATTAACAATATCAACTAAGATTTGACACGTTGTATTGTTGTGATCTTCTTATCACTCCTTACCAATGTGATTGCAAGGAATTCTTTGAAGGTGAAGTCCATAATTTTAGGTCTTCTTCCTCATTATCATGCCTTATCATGCTCAAACCGGAAAAAATACAATAGAATAGTTTTTGTGTTACTGTTAATGATACACATATGAAAATTTAATGTGTTCAAAATAAATTTTATTGAAAATATATCATTTTTGTTCATGTAAATATTAAGAAGTGCTCAATTATTTAAAATTATAAAAATTAAAAAGAACTTTATTGGTCAAAGGGTTTAGTTAATTTATACTTGTGAATTGAAGTACAATTATTTATATTACCTTCGTCTCTAAAATTTAAGACCCTTCAAATTTCAAATTTGATCACTAACCCGCCCAACTGAAGTGCAAGCAAACGAAACCTTCAAATTTCAAATTTGATCACTGACTCTCCCAATTGAAGCGCAAGCAAACAAAAGGAAGGGGCAGAGGGATTATTTATAGGTACGGAAATGGTTTTCTAGTGCATGCATATTTGTTTTCTGAAACATAGAGTGGTATAGAGTTAAAATCCTTAGTTGTTAAAGATCATATGAAATATCTTCTGCGGTGGCCTTTGCGGCGAACACCTCTATGTTGTGAAGGGCATTTTGTGGCAAACATCCAAGTTGTGGGGACTGGGTAAATCACTGATTTAGAAATCTATTTCTCTATCTGATTATATATTATTGGAGAGAGGGTACAATAATGTGAATGAATGCATATTCAAAGAAGGAATCCACCCTTGGACCATTAAATCGTGCTGCTACTTACTAGAGGAAAAGTTGAAATACTCACTGCCTGGAAGTGCCAAGTTCTCTCTGTAAAGTCGCAGACTGTAAAGGGTTTGCATATGCTGGAGATGGGGTTGAATTTATTTCCAAGAAGTGGCTAGTATACCCAGTACAAATATATATGTATCAGTCTTTGGCCATTTGAAGAAGGATTCAGCATTAAGGAAGAATCTTACCCATTATTTCCAGAATTGCCATATATTCTAAAGAGAAGGGATTGCATCACTTAGTTTGGGATCATTTAGAAGGGAAGCAGTGATTATATCATAGTTGGGTGATTATTTTGGGAAATTGGGCACATTTCTCTCATGTATTACATCATTGGAATCTACAAGAAGGTTCTCTTATAAGAAATTTCCAAGATTATCAGTGGGTGTAATATATTGTATGCTAGTTGTGGCGATTTCTCTCTCAAGATTTGGTTCTTATGAGTCTGCCAATACTTCACACAAAGGACCATATATTCCAGATCTGACTTCTCCTTGTATCACTTGTAATGTCCCTGACCCTCCAACCGGTGAAGAGGACGCTACCATGTCATTAAACATCTAGGAAACTGGCCCCATGAACATGTACATACATAAAAACTGAAATAAAAATGCTTAAAACATGAAACCTGCTAAGATGCATAATCATTCATATACACAGTGGAAGAAACCTACATTCATTCAGGCATTCAACATGTTCATTATAATCCATTTAAACAGTAATCTAAATGTAGAGACGAATTAGTCCGAACACTTATCTTATAAGAACTGTTCCGCAACCAGCTACATCACTGCAACGTTCCACCCAAACATAGGCCAGCATGCTCCTTAATCTCTCAAAAATGCTACCACCCCTAAGTTGAGCATGATTCCCCAAGGAATAAGGAACAAGTAGGCTTACACATAGCCAAGGATAAAACAAAACAGCCAAGCCAACACAGTTGGGTTTATCAAGCCATCAAGGAGCTGGGAAAGGATAAATGTTGAGCTAGTGAGCTCATTTAGGAGATAACGACACCCACACCAAAACTATCCTGACTTCTAAGACACCCACACACACCCAACACAAGGAAATTAGTCCCTTCTTTGCTACACAGTCCCTCAGGCCCTGAATTCCCTTCCAGTACTATCCAGGGCTTGTGGAGAAGAAATCCAGCCTCTAACTCTGTCTTTGTGGCTCCCAAACACACCAGGTTCATCAAGCAACCAAGCCCTCATCCCACTCCAACATAGTCCAAAGACCAAACATTTCATGCACGTAGCCAAACAAGCAAATCACAGCTTGGACAGGGGAAAAAAGTTCCTGAGTCATTCTTGGCCCTATCGTGGCCAAAACGACTCAAAAATAACCTATAGCAGCTCAAAACGTGAATGAGGCCACAACCAATGATCAACGTGGGGAAACCACAACAAACCACATATCTTGGTAAGAACGACAGAAACCACAGTTCATGGCAAGAACAACCACCCAATCTCACAATGAAGCCACGGGAACATTACACAGTTCGAAAATGGAGAGAAAGTCTGATTCTCAATCCTGGATAGGGGAAAACATGTACACAGACCACAAATCCATAAGAATAACATGCACACCCCAAAATAGGTATGGAAATACATACATACACACCACCTCCTGAGCGTGAATGGCTCTTCATCAAAAAATCGTGGGTTACCGTCCTGATTTATCTAGCTCCCTGCATGAGAAAAGCAATGTATAATCCTATGTGTGAGAAGGCGAACGAGAACATCTGCGTGAGAGTGAGAAAAAAACCCCTGTCTGTGCATGAGGATGAACAAAAAACCATGGAGAATGGGAGAGTGGAAGCATTCCCTATTGTTTTTCCTCTTCCCATGTGAATGGAATGACCCAGCTGGTGGAGTGTGCATGTGGGAAAGCCTGCCACCCACCACTACCCAGCATTAACTGCCCCCAACTAACAACAGAAGTTTTAAATGGGTAGTTGACACATGGCTCTTCCCATAGGCTCAAGGTTTAATAATCCCCCCCCTATCCTTAGGAAAATCGTGCCATTTTCAATATGGTTGCAGTGAGCATAGCTGGTTGGGGTTTATTTAACTAAAGGATATTTACATGATGCCAACTATTATGTGTTGTATGCCATGTTATATCATTGGAATCGATTCCATTTGTCGAAACATAACACACCCAAATCGATGGCGGGGCTTTTGCCTTTATCTCCACACCACGATTCATTACAATATATACATCATGTACATTTAATGCAAACGGGGTCAAAACCGGGGTGTTACATCGCTGTTGTTATTCCTATGAGTGGAGGTACTATGGTTACATTTGATTTACATTTACAGTCTGAAATATTAATGTCAATTTAAATTGCAATTTTTTTTGTGTTTGTTGAGATATTACATGGCATGAAAGGTCATATATGCATAAGGATTCAATTAGTTATTTCTTTTAAACTTCCAATCTCATAAACCCCAAACCAAGGGTAGATAAAAACCTACAGGGAGGTTCACACTAAGTGTCTGACAAAACTCCAAAATTAGTCCATAAGGTGCAACAATAAAGTACCAAGTCTAGGAATACATCAAGCACATATCCAAACTTATATCCTAGTCCTCCAATTTATTTCTTGTCAATCCCACACTACATCAGTCATCGGACAATGGTATGAGAATGGATATTAGTCATTTATAGGTAGTTCAGAAAAAAAAAAATATGTATTGTGCACATGGGGTTGGGATAATACACTTTTGTTGTAAACATGCATGCTGCAGAAGGAGATGGGAAAGTGCTAAGTTTGGATGGTTTCTGGGACATTGTGAAGAATATTGTCGAGGCGGAGATAGATAAGCATTCTGCAAATGGCTTAGGTAGAGTTGATTATGAACTTGGGACAGGAGGGGCTAGAGTTGTTGGACATTCTGAAGGGTGTTTTGTTGGCAGTGGATGGAGCTGGG
>LPNX010007095.1:497244-655037 GCA_001517045.1 Pseudotsuga menziesii | reverse complement strand
ATATATATATATATATATTTGGGTACACTTCACATTGCTACACATTGTAATAGCTTTGCAAACTTTCTAAGGTTCCAATTGTCATGATAGCATAGATAGCAATATCTCAAAAGTCAAGTCTACACAGGAAGCTCCCACCTCTAGCGAATGTGTATACTTCACTTCAATTGAATATTTTATGCAAAGCCTACATTTAATGGATGCCATAATTAATGGTTTTTAATAATTTCATAGAATTTCTCTCATAAAGGAGGATTGTAGAGGCTTCCCATGCACTCAAATGTACGTAAAAGACCAAGCTCTTCGATGAAAAAATATCAAAAACAACTATTAAGCCTATTAATCAAGTGGGTCTGAGACTTTCAGAGCCAACTATGGCCTTCAATATCTCTCTAGTATATAGCATCTTATGCTGGATGCATGTGCTGCTAACAGCTGGTCAGTTGTTCCCTATACAATTTGCTTGTCATTTTTTTATTCTCATGGCAGGTTTTCTTGAAACTGTTTTATAGATTATCTATATATAGAATCATAGATATGGGTTCTTGTTTTTGTGACAATTCATCACTGTGAGGAATTATATTTTTTATTTTATATGTGAATGTTTAACACCATAAATATTTGAGAACACAACTTTAACTCAAGTTCTCATGGACTCCAAACATGATATTTTCATTTTGAAACCGTTATCCTTGAAAGGAACTCAATAGATATGGTTCAGGATCTCTTTTTTTTACTCATTATTATGTGAATGGATATTGCAGGTAACAATGGGGGTCACAAGAGTGTAGCAACTATTAAGGATAGACAAATCATACTGCCTCTACTCATTGAAGTACCTCAGATTCCTATAGAGGAATTGAAAGAAGCAGCAGATAACTTTGGTCCAAAATCG
Source organism: Pseudotsuga menziesii (assembly GCA_001517045.1). NCBI lineage: Eukaryota > Viridiplantae > Streptophyta > Pinopsida > Pinales > Pinaceae > Pseudotsuga > Pseudotsuga menziesii. The sequence continues at coordinate 654,142 of LPNX010007095.1, read as the reverse complement.
CTGATTGGAGAGGGTTCCTATGGTCGGGTTTACTATTCAATCTTAAGAAGTGGTCATACTGCAGCCATTAAGAAGCTTAACAGAAGCAAGCAACCTGATCAAGAATTCCTTGCATAGGTAAGACATTCTAATGTTAAACTAAAAGGATTTTATTTTAAGCTCACCTGTTTTGTTGTTTCTTTTAATTCTAATATGTCAACAAATAAATGTTAAGCCCAGATATCTACTTTTACTTTGTCACACGGATTTTGTAATATTATTTTAAATATGCTTGTAGGAGTCCATGGTCTCAAGATTAAAACATGAAAATGTATTGGAACTTGTTGGATATTGTGTTGAGGGAAGCCTTCATGTGCTTGCATATGAGTTTGCAACAATGGGATCATTACATGATATTCTTCATGGTATGTGGGAAAATTCCACATAGGTTTGTGGTGGTATTATTCTTTATTGAATGCATGTATTTTTTAGGGTCAATGGATAGTTTTCAATTTACAATCTGGCTCCATATTTTTTTCATTACCCTAGCTAGAAATAATAAATATGCTATATGAAGAAAATTGCGTTTAATGAAAGTCTATTTTTTCAGTTATGTTCTGACATGTAATCAATGTGAGTAACCAAGTTCTCACAGGTTTGTCAATCATTTAAAATTTAGAAGGTAGAGGGTGTGATGACTCCAATGTCACTTACGTTGATATGTGAAAACTTGAAAAGTAATGGAAGAGTATAAACATAATTTCAGAATGGGTAGCTCACTTTAGATTGAGGTAAAAATATCAATATGAACTACATCTCTATTAGTTCTAGCTTCTAGGAATTGAATTAAGGTTGGGATGGGGTACCATTCCAGATGAGGATATTTTATGATTAGATCAACATGAATACTAATTCTTGATTTGTTCTAGATGTTCAGAATGAAAATTGTTTACCTGAAGATTTCCTAAGCCTTTTCAAGCTAACATTTCATGCTTCTGACTGAAATTTCAATATTAAATTCTTGGGCTAAAAATTGAAATTAAATCTACCTTCAATACATTCTTTCCTTGACAATAAATTCAATTCAATTATATTACGTGTTTTGCTCGATTGCAATGTATTCTATACTAGTGACAATGTACACAGATGGCTAGTCTTGGCCTTATTTGTGAGAAATATGATGATGAATGTGCATAGACTTGTTAGGATTTTGAAGGAAAGAAGTGGAACTACCTTGGTGTGCAAACCTATCCATGTTTATATTTATGCAAATAATCTTGTTGTTTTGTTTCAACACATTCTGTGGAAATCCTTTCTTATTTTAAAAATTACTTTTATTTTTTCGTTTTAAGGGGTGAGGGGTGGAGCTAGGCAAGGCTATTCATTTCTTACGTTCTCTTAGATGTAGAGTTGAAGTAGCAGAGATCAATGTGAGAAGGTTAGATATTAAATCTTGTATTTTTTTTCTATTATGATTGATCTTCTTCTCACTGTACAAGTTGGTAGGCTTTTATCCTCCAAAATGCTTATTAAGCAATGTATTACCCTTTAAACTTCTCAAGACGATCCTGCAAAGAGAAAAATTGAAAATGAAATCGGTGAGTGGAATCACTCTACATGGATATTAATTACGTAGTCCCTTTGCTATACATTTCCTTGAATTTGTCATATTATGGTCGCACAACAACACCGTTGCAAAGAAGTTGGATGGAAGGAAGATGCTTATTCTTGTTGGTCTCTTCATTTCATGAATATTCTGAAAAGATTACTGTAAGTACTCAATTAATGTTCTATATTTTGTGGAACATTAATCAGAAATATAGTATTTTGTGCTTTTATCAGTATATCTAGATATTTTTTAAAAACACCAGTTTTTTAAGGTAATGGGAATAATCTGAGAATGACTGGCAACCGTCTGATATACATTAAGGTATCTAATATTTACATCCATGCATATAGAAGGTGAATTACCGGTTCTATTTTTAGTTAGATGAAGATGTAGAACTTGTAACCTTTCCAAGATTCCACTAGCGTTGTGATAGTTTAGGCCAGGTTTAAGGAATATGAAGGTTTCTTGGTTGTGCATAAAAGTTGTGGTAAACGTTACCCAAATCATGCATACTAGGAATATACAGATGTACAAAACTTCTTATTTGTGCTAGGATTTTTTATTCAAAATTTATTGTGATTCTGAATTTGTGAACTTTTCTGATTTAACAAGTCCAAATGTGGCAATTTTACAATAACTAGTCTGGAGAGTAAAGACATCAACGGAATTCTTGTCTCCATTTTCAATTGATTAGACATATATAATGTAATGTGTCTATGATTGTAGAGAATGATAAGGTTGTAGCAAAGAGTAATATTGAAAGTACTTCAACTTCGTCCCAATTGGATTCTATTTACTGAACACTTCAAAGTGGGCGACCAATAAATCATTTGAGTAGCTGGGTTGATGATAGTCAGCAACTTAGAGGAATTAGTGGCACTACAATAGAATTCTGAATTGAGGATAATTTTGTTTCTCAGTTATAGAGGGATCAACTAGTTGATGACGCTCGATCATATTAGGCCCATGATACCACCATATCATAGGAAAAAGGTGATGCTACTGCCTCACAAGCTGCAAATGTTGGTACTGTAATGATAGAAACTTTACAATCATAGGAAAATGATATACATAGAACCAAGGAACGTAATCAATCCCATGTTAAATATAATACAATCCATCATCCTTTGTCGACCATTAGATACTCAAAGTTTTGTATTGATCATTTTTACCATTATAGAGGACTCTGTAAGTTAGGTTCCCAAATTCTTAAAGGGTTCTAGCTCAATGGAAGAGCATCTGCCTTACAAGCAGGAGGTTGGTGGTTCAATTCCTCCATGCCCTAATGATATTATAATATCATTTAAATACTAAAAATGACTAAATTAGTGACCAAAACATGAGAGACATGAAACTAGGCATTAAAAAGGATGCAACACATGGTGCTAATGATGAAGCCAAACATGGCGTTGATATGGTAGCAAAATAAGACGTTACTTTGGATGCAAAACATGGTGCTACATAGGAAGAAAAATTTGGTGCAACAATAGAAGAATTATTTGGCATCATTTTGGTAGCAAAACATGATGCAAAAAAGGAAGCAAAAATTGGAGCAAATTTGGAAGCAACAATTGGCACATGTTTGGAAGTAAAACATGGTGCAAAATGGGATGCTAAAGTGGTAGAAAAAATGGATGCAATATTGGATGTTATTTTGGATGCTAACATGGTGCTATTAAGGATGCAAATATGGCACTAATGGGGCTGTCATTTAAGAAGCAAAAGTGAAAACTTGGTCGGAAGAAAAGTAGGACATTATTTGGGAAGCAAACCTCAACGTTGTTTAGGAAGCAAAGTTGGATGCTATTCTGGAAGCAAACCTTGACATTGTTTAGGAATAAAAGTTGGACTATATTTTGGAGCAAAAAAAGAGACGCTATTTTGGAATTCATAAAGGATGTTATTTAGGAAGCAAAAAAAGACGCTTTAAGTTTTGTCCATGACGCATCCCATTTAGCGTCTAGTTTGACCACTCAATGTAAAAAAAACTTACACTAAAAAGGGATGCTAAATGGGACGCTAATTCCAGGATTTGTTGTAGTGAATGGGAACTATGCTCACTGGAATCTCATTCATTTTTTAATGAGCTTGACACAGAATGGGAACTATGCTCAAAATGTCTATTTCATTTTTTAATGAGCTTGACACAGAAAGGGAACTATACTCACAGGAATCTTTTTCATTTTTTAACTAGCTTGACACAGAATGAGAACTATGCTCACACAAATCTATTGCACTTTTAATGAGATTGACACATAATGGGAACTATGCTTATGGGGTATTTGTTTCATTTTTTAATGAGCTTGACACAGAATGGGAACTATGCTTATGGGGTATTTGTTTCATTTTTTAATGAGATTGACATAGAATGGGAACTATTCTCACAGGAAGTTATAAGCCAACATGATGTCCAGAGGTTAGTGGGTTTCCCCCTTACATAAGAATCTAGTGACTTAACTCAAGTATGATGTGCAGAGGTTGGATCCAGGCCCCCCATTTTATCTATGATGGGAAGAATCTAACTATAAGGGGAAGGAACCACAAGACTATGCGAGACATTTAGGGAATTCTGATGGCTAGGAGTCATGCAATGATCAAGTTTAACAAAGGAAAGTTTATTAATGGTCACAATTCCCATCATGGAGAAAATACATCATTTGAAAGAGTGTGGACACTACACATTTCATGGCATAAACATAGTCTCAGCCAAGGAGCATATTAAAATATAAGGGACCTTGGACTACCATGACATCAATATAGACAGTTTTCCCTCCTAAAGTGATAGGAAAATGAGGAAGGATCCCTAAAGGCGCAGTAGGTATTTGATTAAAAATTAGTATGTGATCAGTAGTTGGCACAAGTATAGGAGAACCTATGGCTTGACAAGCATTAGAGGATAGAATACTAATAGAATCCCCTTCATCAACAATAGTGCGGAGTATACTCTTAGCAGTAACTCTCACAAATATCTGGAAAGCAACACTCGAATGAAGACAAGATTTTGTTAGGTTACTCCAGTCAAAGGAAATAACCTCACTACTTGGAGAGGTTTCTGTTGAAAGAAACAAAATTTCCTCTTGCATAGAACAATCGAAACTAACTACGAAGACTTCAGCTAGTTTCAGTTCACTCTCAATGGGAAGAGAGGGAGAAGACTAAGACTGTGTCTAAGTGACTAATTCATTCTTAACACTTTTTGGCAAAGGAGTGGGTTCAGGTGGAGATGAGATTGACTCAACCACTTTAACTTCACCCTCCAAGGGAAGAGTGGGATCGACCGAGGTCAGAACCGAATCAACCACTTTGACTTCACTCTTCAACGGAAGAGTGGGATCGACCATGGATTGACTTGGATCGACCACTTTATCAACCAATGGGATGTCAAGGGACAAATTACAATAATCGGTTGGAAGTCGTTGCTGAGGAACCATAATATATTCCAACAACTTAGAAGCTTCAAACATGCGAGGACAAAGCTAAGTACGATGCATATCCTTACATAACAATCAAGGATATCTGACCTTTCCTTTTTGACTCTTAACTACAGAGTCATTGGTTGACGGGGACATCAGAGGAAATATCAACTCAAAATGGGCCTCCTAAAAGAAATAATAAAATAATATTGATTAATTTTGGAGGAAGAAAAGAAAAAAACTACTCTTTTGTTCATATTTTCAACATATCTCCCTATGTTTTTACTCAAATTTCGATCAGGGGAGCCTATTGGTTTAATTCTGCATCCAACGAGTACCCACTCGGCATACTTTTGATGGACCCTACTACCCCAAAAAGAATAAAAACCTAAAAATTATGTCGAGTGGGTATGCATTGGATGCAAAATTTAATTCTGCATCCAATGAGCTCTCCCGATCGAAAATTGAGTAAAAACACAGGGAGATATGTCAAAAATACGAACAAAAAAAGTAGTTTTTTTTATGATATCTGTCCCCAAATTTATATTGAAAATTTGTTTAAGACCTATACGGTATTTCAAATTTAAAGCAATTTCACTGGCTAACACATGATGACATGGAATTTGAATTCGATTTAAAAGGCCCATTTTGAGTTGAAATTTCCTCTAATGATCATCAGCATGATGATCAAAGACTGATGAAACAGGATGTTTAGACCACACTTTTGACACATGGGAAAGATCGGGATAGTCCTTGAGAAGGTGATCACCCTTGCAAAGTATACAAGGGAACTTAGGTTTGCACGACCTATAAATAGGTACATAAATACTCCCAGCGTGATGATTAGTGGATGGTGGACTCCCAACATGATGATCAAAGGTTGGAGTTGTGACCTTCTACTTAGTTTTCTTCTTCTTAGCCTTCCTTTTTGTCTTACACTTACCCTCCCGTTTACTAACGTTAGAGTTTTCAACATATGGATAGGAAGAAAGGGAAGTTGATTCAACATTTGAGTAGGAAGGAGAAGGTTTAACATGAGGTTGATGCTCATGTGGTAAAGGACCAAGATCTGACACAAAGGATACATTTGGTATGATAGAATTGGAGAATAACCATACAGGTAATCTTATAGTTAATCCGAGAAGGTTAAAAGTGACCATGAAAGGAGGACCAACAATTCCACAAGGGGGAGAAACAAAAGACATACCCTGAAAAGGAGTCTCTTGACTGGTGATCTGAGGAAAGTTTCCCATCTCTAAACTCTCTAAGAATATCTAGAGTACCATACAAGTGAAACACTACTCAAGTCTAAAAGCAACAAGCAATATGTTTGAATAGGAGTGTATTAATAAAAGTCAGGACTCTTATAGGATTATCAAGGCTTCACAACTCGCTATACACCGCAGGGTCAAACAGTGAAACGTGACAAGGAGGATTGGGATCATACCCTTGCCTGAATACCCGACTACCTTGATGAAATGTGCGTTGTAATCTCCCCGAGTGTTGTTCTCGATGTATTTTGATTCCAAGATGGAAAAATTTTTAGCTCGGTTGGTCACGGGAATCCTAGAGGGGGTCTCCTGATACACACTAAGTACAGGGGAGCTCAAATCCTTAGTGGTGTTGTCTAATGCACAACAGTTCGAAAGGGGCCTTCCGATATTCAATCGAGTACGTGGAGTACCTTTTGATATACCTCAAGGGTACGTGAACGGTCGTTCAATATACCAATGGTACATGGAGGAACCACTCAGTCCTGAGAATGCAATGCAAACATCAAAAGACAGCTGCCACGCTTAATGATGCCGAAACACGTCACTAACATACACACAGTTACTAAATTATTTTAATTCTAAGCTAGCGTTGATTTTATCTTGAGTGGTTAAGTGGATGCATGAAGTGTAGACAGGAAATGTAAAAAGAATGCAAATCCTAGCTACAAGAAAATGCACATTTCTCTTTCAATGAAAGTTACCTAAGGTAGGGAAAGAATTTTCTGTTAAAGAATATAGAAATCAGAGATCTAAGAAAACCAAGTTCTAGTCAAAGGAAACTATGAAGCTTCAAACACTAACATCAATAAAAATTCTCGAAAAGACCTATGAATTCATTGTGGAAATTGAACCCAAGTGTTAGAACAATTACACTCACAACAATTGCCAATTACACATGCAAATTACTCACAAAAGAGACTGAATATGGAGCTGAACACTAATCTGTATTGAATAAGTGTACAATAGCCAACCCTGTGAAGTCATAGGTTGCCACAATAAATAATTACATGAGAGATTCGAATGCATGAAGATTCCATTCGAATTTAGTCAAAAGCAGGCTTACTAAATCTAAGCAAATCCCCCATAGGTGCATAAAGCACTTTCCAAATATATCTAGGAGCTCACGAATTGGGAAAATCAATTAGGCAAGATAATAGGTGGTGGAAGGAAAAATAATAAATGCTTTTAATAGGAGAAAAGAGTGGAGTATGTTGAGGACAAAAAACAAGTTAACTTCACCTGGTCAAACTTTCCCAATTGCCTTAAAACTCTGGAAAAAGCAGGCAATAAAGCAGAAAAAGCAGACATGCGCTAGGGAGGCCAGGAATAAAGAAGATTTGATTCCAAGAGGTTTCCCAAGCACTCCATGACTCAAATTTAGCAAGTTTTACCACTATGGATGTGTGGAGGACAACTTGCATAAGGTGGAATATGGAAACGAGGCAAATAAGACAAAAATTGGATTAATTAATGTCTAAGGTAGCTAACTATGGGTTGATTATTCTAACACCCCCCCTTAAGCCTGAATTATGAGTAATATATCAGAAAATTTTAGTGCCTAGCAAAAATTCTTAGTCACCCTTTACATACTACATGTCCATTTAACCAAAGAAAGAGGCAAAAACCCAGTGGGAAAAATCCTCCCTTAAACATGGACTGTAAAACAAAATTTTGAAATCTTGTCATCCCTCATGCTTCACAGCATGATCAGAAATCTCCGGCAGTGATTTGAGATTGCTAAATGTCTTCTCACAAAAAACTTTGGTGAAAATATCTGCTACTTGTTCTGAAGATGAACAGAAGAGTAGGTGAATGGTGCCATCATGCACAAGATGTCTAATGTAGTGCATATGGATCTCAATGTGTTTGGTTCTCTGCTTCTGAACTGGATCATTGCAGATTTGAATGGTACTCTGATTATCACAATAGATAGTAGTTGAGTATTCTGATTTGAAGCCACACTCTCCAAGTAACCCTTGCAACCATAAATATTGAGTTGCTGCATTTACAACTCCTGTGTACTCTGCTTCTGTAGATGAGAGTGCAATGGCACTCTGTTTCTTGATTGACCAGATCATTGGCCCTTCTGCAAGCATGAACACATATCCTAATGTTGAATTTTGATTTGTGTTGTCACCTGCCCAATCACTGTCAGTAAACCCAATCAAATCAAGATCAGATTTAGCTTTATAGAAGATCCCATGAGTCCTTGTTCCCTGAACAAAGTTAAGGATCCTTTTGGCTGCTCTCCAATGGATCTCATGAGACTGATCCATGTATCTTGAAGCCACACTTACTGCATAAGAAATATTAGGTCTAGTATTTGTAAGATACAACAAACATCCAATCAATTGCCTATACAGTGTATTGTTTACCATAGGTGAAGAATCAGCTTCTTCAAGCTTAACTCCTAAAAGGAAAGGAGTCTTGCTTGGCTTGCAATCCTTCATTTTGAATTTCTTCAGCAAATCCAAGGCATACTTGGACTTATGTACTTTGATTCCTTCTTTGGTTTGAGCAATCTCGAGCCCCAAGAATTGGCTCAATAAGCCCAAATCTGTCATTGAGAAGGCATGGTTCATTGCATCCTTCAAGGAAGCAATTTCATCCTTTGAGCTTCCTGTAATGAGAAGGTCATCAACATACAAAACAATGATCATTAATGAACCATGAATCAGCTTCAAATATACATTTGGATCTGATTTGCATCTAACAAAATTCAATGATAGCAGAAAGCTATCAATCTTGGCATACGAAGCCCTGGGGGCTTGCTTAAGCCCATACAATGACTTCTTTAGCTTGCACACAAGAGATGGGTTAGTAGCAAATACTTGAGGCTGCTGCATGTATATCTCTTCAGTGAGATCTCCATTCAGGAAAGCACACTTCACATCCATGTGGTGTACCTCCCATTGCTTTGAAGCTGCAATGGCTAAGGCTAGCCTGATGGAGTCCGTCTTTGCCACTGGTGCAAAGGTCTCATTGTAGTCTATGCCATGAACCTATGAGTAGCCCTTGGATACCAATATGGCCTTATACTTCAGAGGTGAACCATCAGCAGAAAATTTGTTTTTGTACACCCACTTACACTGAACTAGCTTCCTCCCTGGGGGAAGATCAACCAGCTCCCAAGTGTTGCTCTTCTGGAGTGAGCTGAACTCTTCTTCCATGGATGTTTGCCATATTGGATATTTTTATGAATCTTCATATGTATATGGATCTGATTCAACCATCAGATAGCATTTCTCTACAAACATAGGATCTTTTATGCACAGAGCGCTCTCAAATTGAGATCTAGTCCTCCTAGGATCGTTAGGATTTCCAGGTAGTTCTCTAGCTGCATGAATGGTATTGGCTGCCCATTTTGGTCTTGTAGGACTGTTAGGATCTGCAATTAAATAATCATTATCAGACATATCATAATCATCATGTTCAACTATCTCTTCACTTACATTCAGAGGTTCTGGTGGTGAAGAGGATTCTCTAACTTCCACTGCTGCTAGGGGCTCTTCTTGAAACTGAACACACCTTTCAATGAAGGCTTTGTTTGTGCTCAAATTGATCAGATTGTACCCTTTTGAATCTTTAGAGTACCCAACAAATAGAAACTCTTGGCTTTGGGGCTGCAAAGCCTTCCTCTTTTCTGTTGGAATTCCAGCCCAAGCCCTTGAGCCAAAAATCCTGAAATGGGTCACATTTGGCTTGTGCCCACTCCATGCTTCGAAAGGAGTCATACCATCAAGATGTTTATGAGCCATCCTATTCTGTATATAGGCTTCACATTTTATAGCTTCGGCCCAGTACTTTGGTGGCAAATTCTTAGCCTCCATCATGCATGTTGCCATCTCTTTCAGCGGTCTATTCTTCCTCTCAGCAACACCATTATGCTGTGGTGTGTAAGGGATAGAATGCTACATCTGAATACCTGCATATGCACAATATTGAATAAACTCAAACTTGACATACTCACCACCATTGTCAGATCTGAGGACCTTGAGTTTCCTCCCAAACTGGTTTTCAACCAAAGACTTAAAGACATTGAAGAGGACAAAAACTTCATACTTGTGTTTCAGGAAGTAAACCCGGAAATACCTGGAAAAGTCATCTATGAATGTCAATGCATATTTGGCCAGACTCATTGACATATGAGGAAATGGGCCAGCAACATCATTGTGGATCAACTCAAGAGGTGCAGAGGTTCTCTCATGACTAGCTCTCTCAAATTTATGCTCTAGGTGTTTTCCTAGGATGCAACCTTGACAAACTCCTTTGGAAAACTTAATATTTGGTAACCCTATGACCATTTATTTTTCACTAAGATCAGAAAGATACTTGTAATTTAGGTGGCCAAATATTTCATGCCAAATATTGCTTGCCTCATTAGCATGAATCAGAAGAGCAGAGGGGTTTGAGTAGGGTAGGAAGTGTGAGAACATGTATACCTTCGAAGTATGATTTGCAACTCCTTTTGCAATGACTTTACCACTTGATATCTCTGTGATCTCAACTTCATCGTGGGAGAATATGACCTTCTTTGGAGACCCTGTGTGGGTCATCTGATACACTGATAAAAGGTTAGAGGCAAGACCTGGAACATACAACACATTCTTTAACTTACCATGGTCAATATCAATCCTCCCTTTGCCCAAACTTTTAGTGAGAGAGTCATCTCCCAGTACTATTGGTGGACCTTTCGACATGTCAAGTGAGGTGAATGCATCCTTGGTCGAAACCATATGTCTTGAAGCTCTAGAATCAATGATGAAACTAGGTGAGCTTGATGTGCCAACAACCAATGCATGAACTCTCTCTCTGTCTTCTGAATTTGATCCTCCTTCCCTCTTCTATGAGCTGTCTGGAAGGGAGATGCCATTCTTCTATAGGATTTGGGTCAGCATGTTTATTTGCTTCTTCATGCAAGATCTCTCAGAATGATTTCCCTTACTGCAGTATGCACACTTGCTCATTTCTCCTTTGTTCTTCTTCTTCTAGGGGTTCTTCTTGGAACCTTGAGGCTCCTTTGGAGACTTGTTCTTGTCTCTCTTTTGCTCCGGTGGATTTTTAGCTTTCTTCTTTCTTTTTGAATCCACCCTCGAATATCCAGCAACCAGAGCTTGGTCTTTGGATGGTTTGATGGTGCCCATCATCACCAATTTATCTTGTTCTTGTGTGAGAGATTCCATGAAATATGCAAGGCTAGGCATTTTCTAGGCTCAAGATGTCAACTTTGTGGCACAGAAGGTCGGTACAAACACTGAATAGTTAGGGCCAAGATTCGAGAGTATGTCCAAGACCAGATGATCATCCTTCTTTTCGATTCCACATTGTTTTAGCTGCAAAACAAGTGCTTTGAACTTGGAAAAATAGAGTTGCAGGGATTCAAATCTATTGGGACTCAAGGAGATCAATTCATTTTCAATTTGATGTCCCCTCATCTCATCTGTATTTCCAAAAATATAAACAAGCTTCTCCCATACTTCATTCGGTGATGTCAATCCATCAAGATGGAAAAGGAGGTCTCTGGATATACTCAGACACAGGAGACCATAGGCCTCATCCCTCATGTTGTGCCATTTAATATTCTCTGCAACTGCATTGGGCTCTACTTCTGTTTCCATAGTCACTCTATAGAGGCCTTTCAATCTCAACAGTATCTCCATCTCTGCTTTCCATTCAAAGAAGTTAAATGGAGTCAAGATGATCTTCTGAGATTAATCCCTAGCTCAGAAATTGTCCCTTTAGTCAGCAGAATGCTCCCAGTCAATGATGTCGAACCTGAAATAACAAATTGGAAGGAGAGAAATCAATCTGCAAAGGCTCTAATACCATGTGGAAATTGAACCTAGGTGTTAGAACAATTACACTCACAAAAATTGCCAATTACACATGCAAATTACTCACAAAAGAGACTGAATATGGAGCTGAACACTAATCTATATTGAATAAGTGTACAATAGCCAACCCTATGAAGTCATAGGCTACCACAATAAATAATTACATGAGAGATTCAAATGCATGAAGATGCCATTCGAATTTAGTCAAAAGCAGGCTTACTAAATCTAAGCAAATCCCCCATAGGTGCATAAAGCACTTTCCAAATCTGTCTAGGAGCTCATGAATTGGTAAAATCAATTAGGAAATCTAATAGGTGGTGGAAGGAAAAATCATACGTGATTTTCATAGGAGAAAAGAGTGGAGGATGTTGAGGACAAAAAACAAGTTAACTTCACCTAGTCAAACTTTCCCAATTGCCTTAAAACTCAGAAAAAGCAGGCAATAAAGTAGAAAAAGTAGACATGCACTAGGGAGGCTAGGAATAAAGCAGATTTGATTCCAATAGGTTTCCCAAGCGCTCCATGACTCAAATTTAGCAAGTTCGACCACTATGGATGTGTGGAGGACAACTTGCATAAGGTGGAATATGGAAACTAGGCAAATAAGACAAAAATTGGATTAATTAATGTCTAAGGTAGCTAACTATGGGTTTATTATTCTAACATTCATACACGATCATAGGGGGGTCCAGGGGGATCCAGGGGGTTTACCCAACAAATATTGTGTTGATTTTGAGCTTTCCATTTCCTACGAATGTGAATCATATTAGAGAAACACTAGGAAATACAGGGTACTACCACAAGTTCATTCGAGGTTATGATACGATCACAGCGCCTATGGAGAGGTTGTTAAAGGAAGATGTGGTATTTGTATGGAGTTAGGAATGTCAGGTAGATTTTGATACCTTGAAGGCCAAGATGGCTTCTGCACCAATACTAATATTTCTTGATTGGAATAAGGAGTTCCATGTTCACGTTGATGCCTCATCGATTGCACTAGAAGTGGTGCTGGAATATACAGGGGAAGGAGATCTTGATCACCCAATTTCTTTCACTAGACAGAAGTTGTCGTCTATGGAGAAAAATTATACTACCACAGAGAGTGAAGGTTTGGCGATGGTATATGCGCTACAAAAAAATTTCCATTACCTATTGGGAGATCATTTCAATATGTTCATGGACCATTATGCTTTGAAATACCTGCTCAGAAAGCCTGTGTTGGGGGGGAATATATGTCATTGGCTACTTCTCTTTCAGGTGTTTTATTTTGAGATAATTGTGAATTTGAGTCGCTTGAATGTTGTCCAAGATCATTTATCATGAATTGAGATAGGAGAGGAACCAAAAAACATTGAAGATGGGTTACCAGATGTGCAAATATTCAGATTTGAGATGGTTGATGATTACTATGAGCAAATAATTCAGTTTTTGGCGATGGGAACTGTTAGCACCATTTTTGGGCTAAGTAATTGGCAAGGGGTTTGGCCAATAATGATAAAAAAGATATGAAAATTTTCACATCATAGAACCTTAAAATATTGTTGATGAAGGTCTGCAAGCATTTGAATGGGCATTTTCAGATCCAGAATCACCAAATACATACGAAATTCTAATTTATGACTTTGAAAATTCTTACAGATGAAGAGATCCACCCTTAGTTGAATAATAATAGGAAATGGACGGTCTGGATGAGCCATGGGAAATATCAAAGGGAAGAAAATATTTTTCCCCCAAGGAAAGTCGAGGGCAAAAGAGCGAAAAGGGCCAAAAGTTGGTCATAAAATTGGTTTTTTCACCTTCCGTTTTCCACTGAAGGCGGAACCAGAAGGACAGAAATAGAAAAGACAAAATAGATTGGTGAAAAATGGTAAAGTCAAACTTCCACCTTCCACAATCTGCCAAATCCAATGGTAAGGTGTTGTTGAATAAATCTACTCAAGTGGAGTCAAGCCAGATATCCCTAGTCCAAGTGCATCTAGAACAAATCAAATACACAATACAATCTACTTTCCTAGATCGATTTGAAATGCAATTTAACATATACATCACTTACCCAAGATATGTAAATACTCTTCTCTCTTTGTTAATCCAAGCTCCAGATCCTTCATATCTTGAGTTGCCAAACCCTGTAGAGCAAGTGGAAACAAGCAAACAGTACATACATATCCAAACATGAATTGATCTAAGCTAACAGTTAATGAAGAAAGCTCTAAACATCATCAACACAATAATATTTATGGAAAGAGATTTGTTTTAATGTAATCAAGGAGATACGTAGAATTACATGGGAGAGAACATCACAACCTAGCCTTAACACCGCAATATTTGATCCAAAAATCCAAGCCAAAGCCTCTAAATCAAGATAGTAAGCCTCCCAAAGGATGATAGGGATAACCTAGAAATACCACCAGTATAAAAGTACCATAGTCCTTTCTCCCTTCATAATGGAGAGAGGGTTTAATTTATAAGGCTAAAGGGATAGAGTAGGTTGAGGAATAGGAGGAGGAGTCTAAGGGATCTTCCCCATAGGTTAGTGCATCAAATTCCACCTCACCTAGATAATAGGGAAAGTCCTCCACCTCATCCATCTTTGAGAAGGGCCTTGAAGCTTCATTTTTTTCCTTCAAACCACAATCAGGGCACTTAGCAGGAAGGGAAAGAGCATCATCGACACTTCTAGCATGAAGGGAAAGAGCATCGACGCACCTTACCTTAGGAGAAAGAGCATCATCGACACGTCTAGCATGAAGGTAAAGAGCATCGGCCTTCCTAAAGAGGGAAAACGGGTAGAAACAACCTCAATATCAATCTAGTTTAGCAGAGAGAAATTTAGGGATTAGGCATATGGTTAACACATGGCTCAACATGACAAGATTTTGGTGTAACAGAATGCCCCCTGTTTGTGCCAGAAATTGTTTCCAGGCCACAAAGAAACAAACCAACACAATCTCAAATATTTAATCAAGTAAAACTAGGGTTTAGGGTTTCTTGAAAAAATTTTGTGGTTGTAAAGTCTGGTGGCTGAAGCGAATACATTCATGAGTCAAGCAGGAACTAAATCATAAATAAATAAGAGCAGAGATGCATAATATAATCACCAAGTACCAATCAGAGTATAATCTTAAAGTTCATTCATAACTAACAAGCATTACAAGTAAAGAAACCATATACCAGCAATGAATATATCAGTCAAGTAGCTAAATAAGCTAAAACATAGTCTGAAGGGTGATTTAGATCATATATTTCATAGTTCTATTCAACAAATAAAC
Source organism: Pseudotsuga menziesii (assembly GCA_001517045.1). Taxonomy (NCBI): domain Eukaryota; kingdom Viridiplantae; phylum Streptophyta; class Pinopsida; order Pinales; family Pinaceae; genus Pseudotsuga; species Pseudotsuga menziesii. The sequence continues at coordinate 638,764 of LPNX010007095.1, read as the reverse complement.
ATGAGAGTTATGTACTTAACTCATAAACAAGTCCAAGACCTCCTTAGCCAGCCCAAAAGTAGAACCCTTTTCTCTCTTTCTCATCTACCTAAAAACTATTTCTCAAAAAAAAATTAGTTAGGGTTGAAACCCTAACTGTCTTCCGCCAAGTCATCGATGGGATAAAGTGAAATTATATTTACAAAAATAAAATATTTCTTTAAAAACATAACTAATAACTGACTAACTAAAGTATTTTTCAAAATACATAAAAAGTAACTGACTAACTACCAAACTCAAAGGTCTTTGGCAGCTTCAGCTAGTAAGGCTATCCCATCCAAAGCTTGAGCCTTCTTCCTGGCTCTCTTCTACTCAGCTTCCATGTCTGCTAACCTTCTTGTGAGTTCTTCATTCTGCTTCTGTAGGCTTTCAACAGTCAGCTTCAAATCTGCACATTGTAAGTCTGTGTTTCTCTTCCTCTTCAAGGCCTCCTTTGACACTGCAGTAAGCTCTTGATAATGATCATTTACTTCTTGTAGATCCTCCCTAAGTCTTCTATTTTCTAGGATTATACCATCATTAGTTTCCTGCATGTAATCCATCTGATGCCTGTATTGTTTGATAGTTCTTTGTAGGTTCCCCCTTTCTGAATCAAAATCCTTCCCTGTTGTGGTATCCTGCATCTCACTGGGAAACCATGGGATATCTAACCTTCTGAAAATGTCTTCATCCTCTTGTAGCAGCCTTGAAGACATATCATGAGCAATAAGGTTTTCCTGACTCACTGTTTCAGTAGGTGTAGTTTCATCTATCAAGTGGTGATCTTCAGGATAAGAAACTTCAGTTTCATTTTGCTGTTCTTCTTTAAACAATTCACCCCTCAATTCCAGAAATACAGCAGATAGCTTTGTGTCAGTGAGACTAATCTCTTTTGTTTACTTCAATGGCCTTTTTCCCTTTGTATGATAAGAATCTGAACTTTTTAGAACTGCTTCCTTCTCTATCTTTGGTTTTTCATCTGAAGAATCATCATCTAGCATAGTAACCTCTTTTGAATTTAACCTAGGGTTCAGCATCTTTTTCATACTTAGCCTTAACTTGTTTCTTGGCCTGGTTTTTGGTCTCCATGTTGAACTAAATTCTCCCACCATATTCAAAATTTTACCTTGATGTTTCACTGTAGCAAACTCCATAGCTTCAAACCTGATCTTCTTTTTCTTAGGTCTGACTGTCTTATTTTCCAGAGTGGAAAAATCCTTGCATGTACCACTCCTAGCTTCAGTTTTGACAATGGATTCATCTTCTTCTAACAGATATCCTTCATCCTCTGATAGAATAGTGATTGGGCTTCTTCGCTAGGCCTGGATTCTTTCTTCTTTTACAGCAATCTGCTCTGTGATAAGTATTTTCTCCTTCATGAAAGCTTCTGCTATTGCCCTATCCTGTATAGGATGATCTTCCTTTTTTGTAAACAGTGAACCTTTACCCTTGCTGTCAACTGAAAACTTTTGAGGTTCACAATTTTCCTTCGAGGGATCTGTTACTTCTTCGAGTTTAAATTCTTTGTTATCTTCAGACTTGATTTTCTGACCTAGTTTCCTCACTAGGGTTTTCCTTTTGTCTACATGTTTTTTGGTTTGCTGCTCTTCCTGCTTGATTTGAAAACCAGTCCAAAAGAGGAAATAATCCCATGTTTTTCCTTCTCTTTGCAGGGTAGTACTGATAATCAATTTGATCAAACCATGATCGAAAATAGACTGAGAAGTATGATCCTGATGCCCCTTAACTCTACTTGACATCTTCTATAAACTTTTCAACAAAAATAAAGGAATACTCATTCTGGATTCACCAACCAGATGTTGTAAGAACCTAAAATGGTATTTGAAGACATAGGCATATCTCCCCTCACAGGTGATATAACTTTCTAGGACGTTAATGGGCTCCACCCACTCATCTCTGAAATTCTGGATTAGTATTCCTTTGCTCCAGTCTAGAGTAGTGCCTGGTAAAAGGTATATTTGGGCATTAAAGGTGAAAGGCAGCTTTTTGAACCACATTTCACCTTCATTTTTCACTCATGTAGCTTCAGCAACTAGCTCTACAGTCAACTTAAACTTTAGAGTATCAAACACTACCATGTCCTGGTTATAGCATTGTGCAAATTTACAGGAGACTTCAGGGTTATAACCATCGATCTTCTTGAAGAAATCCAACCAACCAGCATTCTGAAAAAGCTCTGCACACCCTGGAAATTGGTCAATCCAGTTTAGTTCAATGGGATCAGCCCTATTTGTTTTGCCACTTTTTCCCATCTTCTTTAAATGACTGAAACCTGTGTAATTTTAAAGCCCTCTGAATGACCTAACAACTCCTTTTTTCTCCTCAAGTTTCTGAAGTTTTAGCAGTCATCTTTGTTTAATTCTCCTTGACTGTTTTTTCTTAATTTTTTAACAATCAGCTTCTGTTTTTTTATGAAGGAAATTTTTTTCACTGATATAAGGTAATTAGGTCAACAGAGTGCCAAAAATTCTTCAATAAAACTGCTGCTGAAACTAACTATCATCCAAGATATTCATTTAGATGCTATACCATCTCTAGAATGTATGAAGACATCTGTGTGTTATAATGATATGAGAGCAATCTTATGTCTGTTCGTTTTCTACTCCAACTTGTATTTAGCACCAAAACCAGTCAGCTTTCTAGCACCTAATCAGACTAGCTCTTCATGCACTTGACATGCCCAGGTCCTTCATTGCATTGTTTACAGGTAACAACTAAATCTATGAAACCTGGGTCGCCACAAACTGAACAAAGCTTCACCTTACCACATTTTCAGGTCTTTACAAGGTAATTGTTCAATGAAACTACTATTTTCTAACTTATCACTTGCCAAAGCATTCCAAAACCCTTTTAGATTGATATCTGATCATAGGGAGTTTGTTAACAGCAAAAATTACTGCTTTCCTCAATCAATTTTATCATAATAAGCTTTAAAGAAGAAACCCCCAATTTAGCTGCTATTATCAGGTTAACGCGGAATACCTTATTCCGGTCTGGCTGCAGAGGTTTAAAATCACTCCTTGAGTTGTCTAATTGTCAAATTTAACTATACAAGTACTTCAGGTGTCCAATTTGCCTCCAGCTGGTGAAACGATAAAGCCCTAAATTCTCTGTAATTGTGAAAGCTCTAACTCCCCTTTGTAACTACAACTTTCGGATTTTGGGCAAATTTCCTCGCTCCACTTAGTCTCTAGTTTTGAAATGCAGGTATGGAGAACTCCTATCACTTCAATATAGGCTCGCTTGTCTACCTGTCACAATTCTCCCAACTCTAACTAATGATTTGCCACGATCTCCTTCATGCTATAAAACGCACCTGTTTGCATGATCATTACTGGAGAAACACGTATCAAAACCCTTCAAGCATGTGATTAGTCATCAAAAACCAACATCGTGGGAGAAATTTGCTCAAAAACTGGCGATTTCTATGCACGCGATATTCTTGTAGTGCCGCTATGTAAACTTTTGGCAGTTGTGCTACAAGAATAATTTAAAATCAATTTTGGCGCTATTTAGTCATTTTTTCCATTTTGAATGAGGTTTTAAATACTAAAATTTGATCATGATGCTATTTGTGAACCAATTATTCAATATAATGTCCTATAAAAACCCTTCAAGATCTAAGAGGAACAAACCTAAAAGAAAACATAAAGAAAAACTCAAAAGTTCAGTGAAAACCAAAGTTTTCTAAGGTAAGCAAATGAGCAAATTTAAGCAAATAAGCAAAATTTAAAATAAAAATGGCAATCAAAATATAAAATTGAAGAAAAAAATTTCATGACTTAACATCTGGCTCCAACTGCGGGATGAAGTCCTCCCTGTGAGGCTTCAAGAACCTGTAGACCAGTTCCTTCTGTTCTGCTACCTACTTGTCTGCAAAATTTCCATTGGGTTATGGAGTCCTTATTATGCTTCACTCACACCGGTATATACAATGAAAAGTGAAAGTCTCCTCAATGACTGTAAAAATGCTTGAGGAATCGTCCATTAACAGGACTTGACAATTCCTCACCTTCCAATGACTGCAGGATAAAAGTGTTATTCTCCAAAATCTTAGACACTAGGAAAGGGCCAAACCAGAGGTTGTCAAACTTACCATGCTTCCCTTTTTTCTCTATCCTTGCATCCCACCTTAAAACCATATCATTAACTGAGAAAGTGTTTTCTTTGATGTTCCTGTCAAATCTGATTTTGATCTTCAATCTGTACAACTGTGCTCTTTCTTCTACCTTTTCCCTGTTCTGCTGCAACTCTATCATCTCATAAATCCTTCTCTGCATATCATTTGGCTCTTCCTAAGAATTATGAAGAAATTTCATCACTAGGATTCCCAATTGAACAAGAAAAACTGCATCTATACCATAAACTAACTGGAAGGGAGAAGTTCCAATTGCTTGTTTGATTGTTATCCTATCAGCCCACAATGCATATTTCAGCATTGAATCCCAGGACCTCTTGTTATGTTTGAGCAACTTTCTGATACTCTAGATGATGTTTTTATTAGAGGATTCATCCAAACCATTACCCTGGGGATAGTAAGGAGTGGAATGTTTCAGTAAGATACCATTCTTTTCACAAAAGGTCTCCATTGATTTGGACTTGAAAGCCTTTGCATTATATGTTACCAATTTCTGAGGACAGCCAAACCTACTCAGGATATTCTCCTCAATAAATTCCATGATGACTTTGTTTGTGGCATTCCTAGTAGGTATGGCTTCTACCCATTTGGTAAAGAAGCCTATTGCAGTTAGGATCCACCTATGTTGCCCTGAGGAAGCTGGATTTATTTCCCCAATAAAATACAAACCCCATTGCTGGAAAGGAGCACTTACTGCAATAGGTTTTAAGGGCAATGATAGCAATTTTTGTTTACCAGCAAAATTCTGACAAGGAATACAGGCTCGTACCTACTGATAAACATCTGCAAATAGAGAAGGCCAATAATACCCAGCTCTTAAAATCCTGTATGTTGTTGTCTTCCAGTACTTATGCCCTCCACAAGCACCCTCATGAGATTCAGAAATTACTCCTTCAATTTAGATTTGTCCAAACATCTGAGTAGAATACCACCTGGGTCCTTCCAGAACAACTGCTCTTCTACTCGACAATACTTAGTAGCTTTAAGCTTTAAGGATCTAGCAACTTTCCTATCTAAATGCTCAGGACATTGCAAAAACAACAAAAAATAAACAATGTCTACATACCATGTTGATGATGAATAATAGTCCATGATCTTCTGTTTTTCCAGTACTGCCTGATCTTCCTCTTGAGCTAATTATTCAGCCATGACATGCAATCCCAGAGCCTAACAATTTGATTCAGCCATTAGCTTGGCTAAACCTTTTCCCTTGACAAGTTTGGTAGGTCTGATCTCTACATCATACTCCATGATTTTAGCAATCCACCTGCCTCTTTTCCCTTCACTATCAGGCTGTGTTAACACATCTTTTACAGCAGCATTAGGCACAAATGAAATAACTTTAGAATGCAGAACATAGATTCTAAAAAAATTTAAAGCTTTTACCAGAGCATAGGCCTGTTTTTCTAAGATACTGTACTTCAGTTCAGAATCTATGAGAGTTTTGCTAAAGAAAGCAATAGGCTGCTCCAGTCCTTCCTTATTCTTCTGCAATAGAACAGCTGCTATTGTATCCTCTTATGCAAATGAGAATGTAATAAATTCTCTAGTAAAATATGGGCTTACTAATACAGGAGCTTCAGTTAGAGCCATTTTGATCTTCTCAAATGCATTCTTTGCCTCGGTGGTCCACTTGACTTCCTAATCCTTCTTCAGCATGACTGTGATCTGTTTGATAGTTTCAGCAAAGTTTGGTATAAACCAATGCAAAAATTTGATTTTACCAATGAATGATTGGACATCCTTTTTACTCCTCGGTAAACTTATCTTCAATAGCCTTTACCCTTTCAGGATCAATTCTTATACCATCAACAGACACGAAATGACCAAGCAATTTACCTTCCTATACAGCAAAGTGTGACTTCTTTGGATTTAAAGACAAGCCAAATTTTCTGCATTTCAGGAAAGTCTGTTTTAAATGCTTTAAATGTTCGTCATATGACTATGAGAAAATAGTAATATCATCCAAGTAGATTACCACAAACTTATCCTTTTCACCGACAAAAGCAATATCCATAACCCTCTGGAAGGTTGCTCCTGCATTCATTAACCCAAAGGGCATCTTGTCATACATAAAAGTTCCCCAGGGGGTTGTAAAGGTTGTCTTCTCCTTATCATCAGGATGAATAGAGATCTGATTGTACCCTGAGAAACCATCAACCATAGAGATCCTCTATGCCCCAACTACTTTCTGCAATATCTGCTCAATTTTAGGTAGAGGGTAATTATCCTTTAACGAAGATCTGTTCAAATTTCTGAAGTCAACACACAACTTGATTTCTCCATTATTTTTTCTGATAGGAACTAGATTAGCCACCCATGAAGAATACCTGAGAGGCACTATGATCTTGGCATCCAACAGCTTCTTCACTTCTTGTTGGGACTCCAGTGTTAACGACCCTAGATTTTGGTAACTCCGCGGTTTTGGTGAAAGCTTATAAGCAGAGTTACAGCTCAAAATAGTCTTAGGGGCATCGGGGGTGAGTCAAAGACTTCTGTTGTAATAAACCCATGGTTTAAGTCCAGGGTTTAGGGTTTGGGATACCCATGGTTTAAGACCATGGTTTTGTAATAGTGCGCTGTATAAATATGCACTTGTGTAAAGAAGTGAGGTTAAGTTTTTGAATGTAAGAAAGTTAAGGCGAAGCTAAGGCTATTTTTTAAGTGAAGGATAAGTCCCAGCTGAGTGCGTGGACGACCTCTGCAGCTCTGTGTGCAGAGGTTTTGTAAGTGATTAAGGAAATCTGTAGCTGTGTGTGTAGAGGCCTGCTACTGTGTCCGCAGCTTTGAGGACTGAAGGGATCTGTAGCTGAGTGCGCAGATCAGAACTGTGATTTTGTAGAAAAGTTGAATAAAACACAGTTCTGTGGACGTAACCCCTACACTGGGGGTGAACCACGTTATATCGGGTGTTGTGGTTCTTGTGTAATTTCTGTTATGTTCTTTTATGCATTGATAAGTATAGATAAATCTGATAAATAAGATCATTGTTTCAGAAATAGCTTCGCTGTGCATTCCCAGTAAGGGTTAAGCAAGTCACGGTGTTACCTAACTGCGAAGATATATATATATATGTGAATGTTTAAGCACTGTGTTAATTGATTATAAAGAATTGATAAAAGATAAAGGTACAGTAATCTCCCTCTTCCGCTTGCAGAAACCTGATTCTGCAGCATCCCATAGCTGTTTCGGGTGAGACTGCGACCTGCTTGCAGGTTGTTGCCGAAAGGGCCAACACTGTGGGTCTTTTGTTGGTATGAAGTTAAAGGTATAAAACTCGGGTCTGCCCTACAGCCCAACAAAGTGGTTTCGTTGCCGGTTGAACTCAGTATCTGTGCAAGAGGGGTTTATGTCGTACCTCGAGGGCTATGTTCTAGAGACCCTCTGTGAAATAAATTGGTGATTGGCTGGATGAGACTTATCTGAAATTTGTTGAGCAAGAGAACAAAGATCCGCGTCGTAGAGCAAGCGGATTTTTACAAAGGTATGTTTTTTGTGATGTTTATGAAATTTTCTTTGGTAGTATCCACATAGAGTTGCACCAGTGGGTATCCAGGTTGGCCGAGAAAAGGACGAACTTCCATGGAGGTCAGTTTCCTACGACCCCTGCAAGAATCAACTTGTTGAAAAGAGTAAACAACGGGATTTCTCACGCTGTTGATTTCTGGACAACGCGAACCCTTGAGGCATTCATGACGGAGTTCGCTATTAACACGAGTACCTCCTTTAGTGAAGCGGAGCGATAGTTCTTCAAAGGACCAAGGGGTAAGTTTTTAAATTTATTTAGTCTGAAGATTAAGATGCTATTAGCTGAAAAAGGAATATTGCTTCTTGAATCAGACTGCTAGATTGTGTATTACTAACCTATGTTTGCAAGTGGAAACACCTTCGATGAGCAAAGTGGTTTGCTACGAAGTGGCAAAAGGTACAAGAGAACTTTTGAGTCATCTACCCTAGGTCAGGATACCAATTCTACCCCTTTCAGTCCAGCAACCTTAGAGCCCGAAGAAATCCCTTCTGTTGGAAACCCCCTGGTAACCCCGCAGCGCCGATTTGTTATCCCTGAGAATCCGTCGCAGAACGAAAGTAACCATAGCACCAGTACTCCTGTCGCAGGCCAGTCTACCCCAGTAAGTTCCCCCCCGCCTACTTCCCATCCCCCTCCAATCCCCCCTAGATCTACTATGGCCCACATGACTGATGATATTAAGCTTCCTGTTTTCAAAGGAACTGGATCAGAGGATCTAGAACAGTTCTGGTTTTTATGTGAGGTGGTGTGGACTGCTAAGAACATTACAGACCCAGTTGTAAGAACCGCATAGCTCATTACTTCTTTCAGGGATCGGGCTTTGACCTGGTTCATGAAATTCTCTAGTACTCAGGATCCTGCCCTAGATGAGATCAAAGCAGCAATAATCAAAGAGTTTAAGAAGCCAAAATCAGAGTCGCAGTGTATCACTGAATTAAAGGAAATTCAGCAGAAGTAAGGTGAATCAGTGTGGGACTTTGATCATAGGTTCAAAGTTCTACTTGACCAAGTCAGTTTCACAATTGGACCGGTGCAGCACAAGGAATGGTTTATTGCCGCATTGCTACCACATCTCAGAACTCCACTCATGCAACAAAAGGTTGCTGACCAGCAAGAAGCTTTGGAAATCGCGATGAAGCTTGAGACCGCACCTGTTAGAGATAATCCTGGTATTGTTCAAATCCAAGCGCAGTTGGCAGCCATGGCCCTGGAGCTCCGTGACATGAAGACAGGAAAACTTGGCCGCGAAGAGGTTTGGTGTACACAATGTCGAACCGAGGGTCATGACAAGGATCGGTGTCCTCTGGTAAGAAATTACCTGAATACGAGTGCGCCAAACCCATTTCCACCGCAAGTTCTATATTGTGAGCTCTGCAGAATAACAGGTCAGCATCGACCTGAGGACTACCACCTGCTACAAAGGTATGGACAAGGATCTAAGAACCCCTATTGTAGATTCTATAAGTCTGTAGGACATAATGAAGCTGAGTGTCGCACCTATGATGCCTATCGGATACAAAATGAAGCACAGAGAAATGATGGTTATGGTTACCGCGGTGGTGCATCCAGTAGAGGTGCTTTTGGAGGACGTGGTCGTGGTGGTATGGTAGGAGGCAGAGGCCAGGTCGTCTGCTACAACTGTAACCAAGCCAGGCATTTAACTAAATATTATCGAAACCCAACTACGACATGTCGCTATTGCCGAGCAGTAGATCATGTGATCGAGCAGTTCCCGCAGTTGATAGCTAAGATTCAGGCCAGAAACAGTATTCCTACCCAAAATATCCAGATGATTTCCATCAAGCCACGACCTGTCGCAGCTATTAATGTTGTCACACAAAGTGGAGCTACGACGCACATACAGAATATGGAGAAATGGCTTGATGAGCCTTGTGTTCATAAATCTCCTGAGAAAATCCTAGCATTTGATATCAAAAGAGAAAAAGAGACATTCATAGAAGCCAAGAAAGATTTTGCTAACCCTAGCACACCAGTTGCACCTGTGCAACCCCCTCAGCCGCTGGCGTAGCCGCAAGAAGCTTCGATGGACAAAATAAGTACACTGTCCTCCTTTTTACAGAGTTTCCTGAAACTCTTAAGAAATCAGAATGCTTTAAATGAGCTGCAGAAAGTCATTGCCTCCTGCGAACCTCAGCAAAGCCATGGTCGGGACAAAACTGTTAATAGAGTCAAAAGAACTGGAAGGGAAATGAGATTGCATGCTCAGGTAGGAGAATATGATATGACTGATGTTGTTTTGGATCTAGGATCAGAGGTCAATCTTCTAACTAAGAAAACCTGGGAGAAAATGTGGAAGCCTGCCCTTGCCTGGTCTCCTATACAGTTGAAGTTATCCAATCAGCAAAGGATTGTGCCCCTAGGGAGATTCCTTAGTGTCCCAATCGATATTGATGGGGTCAGTACTTTGGAGGACTTTGAAGTTATCGATATAATTGATGACAGTAATCCCTACCCAGCCCTGTTAGGAATTGAATGGGCAATGGAAAATGCTGCAGTCATTAACCTTAAGAAGAGACAGATGACCTTTGAAGGGAAAGATTTGAGAGTCATTGTACCCCTGGACCCTTCACAAGGAGAAAGGTACACAGAACCACTACGAGACGAAGATCAGGATGACCTGGAACACATCTATAACATTACAGCTAAGGAAGAAGATTATGTCAATCCTACTACCGAAGGTATTTTGGATTGGCAGTGTGACAGCTCCTGTATGACAGACTCTGATGATGGGTTGGAGAACTGGCAGAACAGACTCCATGAGCTGCATGGACATAGATGCACCCGAATTACCAAGTCTCTCAGATGGCTTGGTACTCAGGACAGTGCCCTACCTATTTTCGATGGGTTGTCAGATCCAGAGCAGTTTATTGGACAATTTTAAGAACGGGTACCAGACTCACAGAGACTAGAGACCCTGGATTCAGCATTCAGGGCCACAGCAGCCAAATGGTGGAACAGCCATAAGAAAAATATTCCTAATTGGGAAACTTGTCAGAAGCTCCTTTGCCTAAGATTCCGGGGCCAGCCCCAAGAGCTGCGAACCAAGTTTGATGGAAAGTCTAGCTCCCAGGAACATTTGCCAAAGATGCTATGAGGCATGGAAGTATGTACCTCAGGAAGAATGGGTACATAGATTTGTGCATACTCTGGAGCCAATAGCAAGGAACTAGTACGCAGAGGCTGAGCTTCACCGAGATACTGTAAGTTGGGATTGTCTTGTTGATAGTTTTGTACTTACCTTTTCCACTAATGAAGTTTGTCCAGCTTTAGATGTAGCTATCAGGTTGATCCACACTAATGTATTTGACGATCAAGAGGTAGAAGAATACTGACCTGATTGGAAGACACAAGAAGCTCATGCCCTAGAATGTTATAACCTCGCAATTGACGAGGATGAGGATCCGTGCAGTATTGATATTCCTAAGTCTGAAGGGCACTGTGAAGTATAAGGACCAGTAGTCGAAGCAATGGAAGTGACTCAGCCCCTGAAGACGCAGACCGTCAACATTGGATCAGAAGACCAGCCTAAGTATGCTACCATTGGAGATTATTGGGATGATGAGATGGTAAGCAAAGTGACCCAACTTCTCCATGAATATCAGGACCTGTTCCCGACGAAGTTCTCAAAGATGAAAGGTATCCTGGGGGATATCGGTGTGATAAAAATCCCACTGAAACCTGATGCGAAGCCTATGAAACAGCGTCCTTATAGGTTGAACCCTAAGTATAAGGAAAAAGTTTGGCTGGAGCTGGATAAGATGCTCGATGTAGGAATCATTGAACCTGTTGAAGAATATGAGTGGGTCAGTCCTATGGTGGTGCAAGAGAAGAAGACTAAAGGCGAGATCCGAATCTGTGTTGACCTAAGGAAGTTGAATGATGCTTTTTTACATGATCCCTTCCCCACCCCTTTTACGGACGAAGTGCTTGACAATGTCGGGGGTCAAGAGGTGTACTCTTTTATTGATGGATTTTCAGGCTATCATCATATTAGAATTGCTCCAGAGGATCGACATAAGGAAACATTTGCTACAGAAATGGGGTCCTTTCAGTATACAGTTATGTCGTTTGGGTTGAAGAATGCCCTTGCTATTTTTTCTAGAGTAATCAGCTCCGCATTTAAGGAATTTATACATAAATTCCTCGAAGTATATTTTGATGACTGGACTATCTTTGGGCTAGTAAAATATCATATAACTAGTCTAAGACTTATGTTGGATAAGTGTAGACAGCACCAGATCTCCTTGAACTTGAAGAAGTGCATCTTTTGTGCACCATTTGGGATTTTGCTTGGACACATTGTATGTAAGCAAGGATTTATGATGGATCCTGCGAAGATAGCTATTATTGTAAATCTTCCACCTCCAAAGTCTGTTAAACAACTTCGCACTACACTTGGTCACACTGGCTATTACAGGAAATTCATCTGAAACTATGCCCAGATCACCGCCACGATGGAAAGGCAGCTGAAGAAAGATATTAAGTTCGAGTGGACACCAGAGTGACAAGAAAGCTTGGATGCGCTAAAAGAAAAAATGGTCACCGCCCCTATCTTAGTATTCCCTGACTGGAATAAGGAGTTCCATGTACATGTTGATGCATCCTCCATTGCTTTGGGTACTGTCTTGGCTCAATCTAGTGAAGGTAATATCGATCACCCTATTGCTTTTGCAAGTAGAAAATTGTCTACAACAGAGAAAAATTATACTACGATAGAACACGAAGGTCTTGCTATGGTGTATGCACTATAGAAGTTTCGACATTATTTGCTAGGATCTCACTTTAAGATGTTCACTGACCACTCTTCTTTGAAGTGTTTGGTTAACAAGCCTATACTAGGTGGAAGGATATGTAGGTGGCTAATTCTATTTCAGGAATATGATTTTGAGATCATAGTTAAGCCTGGAAGACTTAACCTTGGACCTAACCACTTGTCGAGGCTCAAGTCAGGAGAAGAACCTACCAGTTTGGACGAAATTCTTCCTGATGCCCATTTGTTTGCTATCCAGATGATTGATGAGTACTTTCAGGATATTGTTCAGTATTTGTCTACAGGTTTTCCACCCGCTGAGATGACCACACAGCAGAAGAAGCAGTTGGTGGTTCGCACAGCGAACTTCACCTTAATAGCAGGACAGCTATATAAAATGGGACCAGATGAAATATTGCGCAGATGTGTCTTGGAGCATGAGAAGCCACTGATTTTGGCAGAGGCACACTCTGGCCCCGCAGGAGGTCATTATGCAGGAAAAGCCACGACACAGAATATTTTGACAACCGGATTGTGGTGGCCTACGATCCACAAGGATGCAAGAGAATATTGCCACAGCTACGACATCTGTCAAAGAACAGGAAAACCATCTAGGAGGGATGAGATGCCTCTATCCCGCAAGTAAATTTACAAGCATTTGACAAATGGGCAATTGATTTTGTTGGCCCTATCAATCCCCCTGCGAAGAAGTCAGGGGCATGATACATTATTGCAGTGACTGATTACCTTACCCGCTGGGTCGAAGCTCAACCAGTCAAGACTTGTAGCGCTGTTGTAGCTGCGAAGTTCATCTTCGACAACATCTTGTCCAGATTTGGGTGTCCTAGAATTCTTATGAGTGATCAAGGATCACATTTTTTAAACAAGACTATTGAAGTATTGACTGAAGAATTCCAGGTTTATCATCAGAAGAGTACTTCCTATCATCCACAAGCAAATGGAACTGTCGAAGCTTTTAACAAGATCCTTGAACATGCTCTGACAAAGGTTTGCAATGTTAACAGAAATGACTGGGATCTTAGAATTCTAGCAGTCCTTTGGGCATATAGAACTACCTGCAAGAAATTGACATGCCATACACCTTTTAGGTTGGTTTATGGGCAGGAAGCAGTCATGCCCATGGATTACATTGTTCCTAGCCTCAAAATATCTACTTTTACAGAGATGGATGACCCAGCTAGAGTGACAGCAAGGCTAATGAAGATACTAGAACTGGAAGAGGACAGATTTATTGCAGGGTTCCAACAGCAAGTGTAGAAGGCCCGAGAAAAAGCATGGCATGATAGACACATCAAGAAGAAGCAGTTCCAGCAGGGTGATCTTGTGCTCTTATACGACAGCAAATTCATGAAATTCCCAGGCAAGTTCAAGACACATTGGAAGGGACCATACATAGTATAGAAAGTTACTGATGGTGGCGCAGTTCAGCTAGCTAAGTTGAATGGAGAAATTTTACCTTCGATGGTAAATGGCAGTCGTCTGAAGAAGTATAGGGACAGGACGGGACCTCCCAATCGAAAGTAGCCCCTAGAAGGACAGTCTTACTCCCAAGAACAGTTGAAACTTGGGTACCGCATGGGGTAGTAAGTATTGAGGGTTAATATTGTGTCGTAGTTGTGGGCAGTTGTTATGTCGAAGGTCCAAGGTGTGTCACAGCCTAAAATGTGATGGATGGGACAAAATGGATTTGGCGGCGCTGGCATGAGAACTGCTCTCCATACCTGTAATAATGAGATTTTGGAGGAAAATTTGGCGCCGTGTGGCCAAGATTTCTGGCATTCCATCATATTTGGTTTCATCAATGCACCATGATGATAAATTCTATTATGGGATTCTATAAAACACTGCATCGGCCTGCGACTCCTACATTAAGCATTTCTTTTAGTTGTTCAGTTGGAACCATGTCAAACAATTGCAAAGTCCAGAAGTTAGTACGAGATTTCAAAGAGAGAGGGTTGCAGAACCTTCTGCGCAGTTCACCAGTACAGTCCTATCCGACTAACGTACAAAGGAAGGAAAAATTTTTCTCTAAACGGGATGAAGGAAGGTAGAAGTTCGCTCTAACGTGGAGTGACAAAAGGCACAAGGCCTCATATCAAGACTCTGGAGAATCCCATCATGTATCCTTTGGGTTTGACAGCACCAAGGCGGTTATTTTCCTTATGCAGCTTGACACACAATTCTGGGGACCTTTAGTTGTGGATGGTCAAGTGTTCGGCAAACAGAGTGAAGGGTGGGGTTGCAGATGGATCCAGAAGACCTTCCTCGACATAAATAGCACGACGGAAGGAAGCGAGCAGCCAACAGCAGCAGGAGGGGTGTCCGCAAGCAGTGCACTATGTCTTCGACGACAATGTCTATCACCAGCCCAGTGGATGAGTGTCCCGGGATGGGGCACTGGTGAGTCTTAGGGGCCTATTGGGACTCCAGTGTTAACGAACCTAGAGTTTGGTAACTCCATGGTTTTGGTGAAAGCTTATAAGTGGAGTTACAGCTCAAAATAGTCTTAGGGGCATCAGGGGTGAGTCAAAGACTTCTGTTGTAATAAACCCATGGTTTAAGTCCAGGTTTTAGGGTTTGGGATACCCATGGTTTAAGACCATGGTTTTGTAATAGTGGGTTGTATAAATATGCACTTGTGTAAAGAAGTGAGGTTAGGTTTTCGAATGTAAGAAAGTTAAGGCGAAGCTAAGGCTATTTTGTAAGTGAAGGATAAGTCCCAGCTGAGTGCGTGGACAACCTCTGCAGCTGTGTGCGCAGAGGTTTTGTAAGTGATTAAGGAAATCTACAGCTATGTGCGCAAAGGCCTGCTACTGTGTGTGTGGCTTTGAGGTCTAAAGGGATCTACAGCTGAGTGCGCAGATCAGAACTGTGATTTTGTAGAAAAGTTGAATAAAACACAGTTCTGTGGACATAACCCCTACACTGGGGGTGAACCACGTTATATCGGGTGTTGTGGTTCTTGTGTGATTTCTGATATGTTCTTTTATGCATTGATAAGTATAGATAAATTTGATAAATAAGATCGTTGTTTCAGAAATAGCTTCGCTGTGCATTCCCAGTAAGGGTTAAGCAAGTCACGGTGTTATAACTGCGAAGATATATATATATGTGTGTGTGTGTGTGTGTGTGTGTGTGTGTATGTGTGTGAATGTTTAAGCACTGTGTTAATTGATTATAAAGAATTGATAAAAGCTAAAGGTACAGTAATCTCCCTCTTCCGCTTGTAGAAACCTGATTCTGCGGCATCCCATAGCTGTTTTGGGTGAGACTGTGACCTGCTTGCAGTTTGTTGCCGAAAGGGCCAACACTGTGGGTCTTTTGTTGGTGCGAAGTTAAAGGTATAAAACCTGGGTCTGCCCTATAGCCCAACACTTCTTTTTCAATAACAGGAAATAAGGTTGGATTAATCCTCCTTAATTTCTGACAAAAAGGTTTGACATTTGGTTTTAAAGGGACTTTATGCTGTATCATTCCTGTGTCATAAGTCCTCAATTCCTCATAAGACCAAGAAAAAACATCCACATGCTCTTTTAACAGTTTGATGTACCTATTTTTTTGTTCACCTATAAGTGATTTAGAAATTTTGACCATTCTAGGATGTTCTACAGATCCAATATTACACTCTATCACATTCTCTTCTGAAGACTGAACAACAGGATTTGAAAGTGTATCATCCTTTGTAAATATTCTTTCCAGAGGTACCAAACCTTTTGGGATGAAGTTGCTTTTTAGTTCAATAATTTTATGTCCAGCTATCTCATCTTCAGCAATCTCATCCACCTGTCCCTCTTCTTCATCCTTCTCTTGATCAATCAGGGAATTTGAAAAATCATGTGTAAGCTCTAGGAACCTTTTAATCTCAATGTCATCTTCGAACACTCTCCACTGCTTTACATTATCAGGTACAGAGGTTATGTACCTCACCTCAATGGGATACCTCAACTGAGTGGTATTGGGAGTTCTAAAGTGTGTAGCAGCCAAGGCCAATGAATCTGTAGTCTGATTATGATCTCTTGGAATATGGGTAATATTAAAAGCTACAAAATAATTTTCAAGCATATCCCATACCTCATTTTGATAAATTTTCAGCAAACCCTGCTTCACTTGATAATTGTTCTTCACCTGCTGAACAACCAATTCGGAGTCGCCATATGCAGAAATCTGCTGAATGCCCAAATATTTGGCAGCTTTTAATCCTAACAGCAAAGCTTGATATTCAGCAGTATTGTTTGTAGTAATAAACTCCAATTTATACATCAACTTTACTGTTTCACCTCCAGGGGATATGAGAAGAACTCCAGCTCCATCACCCTCTTTGCAAGAAGATCCATCAAAGTATAATTGCCACAGTTCATCTTCCTCTTCTCTGCTTCATTTTACTGGCTGTTCCTTTTCAACCTGTAACAAACCAGCAGTATTGTCTTCATCACTGAAATGTAACATGCAAGTTCCCAGGTCTTTGTCAACAGCATATAGTGGATGATTTGTAGGGTTCTTGTCATCTGTCACAATGTATGCAAACTGAAGCTCTCTGTACAGCCTTCTATTTTCTCCTCCAAACATAGGAATAGTGGCATATGAAAGATCCATTTGTAAGGTCCCACCAACCTTCTTTTCCCAAGACCAAGAAAGAAGTAACCCAAACTTTGGTGTAATATTAGCTACCACAACATCCATGATCACACTTTTCATGGGTAACTGATCCAGGCTGACAACCATGTCTTTTATTACCCCTAAACACTTCACAGCTCGGGAATCAAAGGCATACAGATCATGGTAAGGTTTGGTGATACTCAGACGTAAAGCCTCCATAACAGCCTTTGCCATTAGATTGTGTGAGGCTCCGAAATCTAACAAGCAATTATGAATCATCTGTTCATGGACTGTCAGGGTGATGTAGAATGGGGGTGAGGCACCTGCTTCATTTTCAGTATTTTCAGCCAGGGCTGATCCAATGAAAATCCTTGGATTTTCTTCTTGCATATTTACTGTGTCTGAAATAGGCTTATTACTTGCGGAATTCATCACCTTAAGGACTGTTTCTTTATATGAAGTATTTTTTATTAATTCAGTTAAAGGTACCGGAATCTTTAACTTTCCTAATTCATTCTCCAAACTAAAATTCTGTACATTTTTATTTACCTCTTCAACCTCTGTATTTTTCTTTGGTTTTTCTGAAACTTTCCTTTTTTCTGTCACAGGATCAGATGACTGCTTAGTAGGGACAGCTGCCTTCTTTTTCGAGATTTCTACCACCTGTTTTGGACCTGACCTTAGATTCACAGTCTTCTTGAGTTCATTTTGACAGATAGCAGCAGTATTTTCGAGACCTAGATCATCTTCTGTTTCGAACATGTCAGCATCATAGCATTCTGCATTTAGAAATTCTTCTTCAGTGACAAAACTCCCAGCAATTCCTTCTCCAAAATGATTCATATCTTGATCAGTCTCTTCAAAGACCAACTCATCATCAACTTCTTCCTCGTCGGCCACATTGTTCTAAATAGGTGGTGGCACTCTTTGGTCCTCATTTTCTCTCCTTTCTCGCTGGATATCATTATTCCTTCGTTCTCTAGGCATGAAACGGGGAGCAAATTGCCTTCTAAACTGAATCTGATTATTAGGATTTCGTTCACCTTTTGGAGCAGGCTTGCTGGAATTTTTCTCAAGCTCTAATTTGTTCAACTTTGCTGTCAGAATCTTCACCAACTTAGCCATTTCATCAATTTTCCCTTCAGCTGCATGAGAAGCAGAACTTCCTGGGGCTACTTCCTTCTTTCATTTTCTGTCATAAAGCTACTGAGCTATTTCTTTCTTTAACCTATTTGAAGTCAATATGTTAGATTCTACCTCCAATGCTGCATCCTACATATTCAGTGAAGAAATAGGTCTCATTTCTCTCAGTTATGAAGAGAATTCATGGTCGAAAGCATTTGCATATGTCAGTTTAGCTGATGTCTGTGTAAGATTTATTTCAGCAGGAATTCTATTGTACATCTTGTTAAACCTCTTTGAAAAGTCTGCAATTATTTCATCCTTTTTCCTCCTAAGAGCTCCAAATTCAGTTATATAGTATGTATGGTCTTTGGTGTCACCCCATTGTCTCATGAAGAGATCATGAAGTTCTTCAATGATAGTGATGGAGTTAGCAGGTAACTCTCTGAACCATTTCCTTACATCTCCATCAAGGCTCTGCATGAACATTCTCATCCATACATCCTTGGCCTCAATGTTTTGGTTGTCAGCATAACTTAAAAAAGCTTCCCATTGTTCTTCAGCTGTAGTTTCCCCCTGCTCGTTGAATCTAGGCAAATATTTCTGATAGTCTCCTCCAGGCAGTGCATTTAAAGGATGAGGCAGAACCAATGGTGCATATATGGCCGCAACCATCCGGTCCATCATGTCTATAGGCTGATTTTGGGCTGCCATTTTAGGACTGACTGATTTTGGTGATGAAGAGGTTTGGCTGGAACTTGGATGAAAGGGGTTTCTACCTACTTTCAATTGAAAAAGAGGTATCTTACCAGGAGAGGCAATTTTAGCTTTTATGAAGGATTGAGGATTGGTAAAAATTTGGAAACTACTGTCAGGAATTATTGGTTTTACCCAAGGTCAAGTTTCTTCTTCTTTCTTTGACACAGATGAAGCTAATGAACCATCCAAATGGTCAGGGTCATATAGGGAAGGTAATGACTGAGATATTTTAATCTTTCTTGCTGTCCTCAATATCTGTTCAGGATTTGTAACACCCAATTGCAATGGTGAAGTAGGTCTGTTCCTAGTTCCCACTCCTCTAGAAGCCACTGTGACAAATCTGGTGAAAAGTAGCCTTAAAAATGTGCTGGTTTAAGTTCACCTCTTAAAACCAGTGAAACTAATAAGTATCCCAGGGAAAATATGTCTTCAACTTCATCCTTGGCAATGGTGCCAAAGATGTTTGTGCCAGAAATTGTTTCCAGGCCACAAAGAAACAAGCCAACACAATCTCAAATATTTAATCAAGTAAAACTAGGGTTTAGGGTTTCTTGAAACGTTTTTGTGGTTGTAAAGTCTGGTTGCTGAAGGGAATACATTCATGAGTCAATCAGGAACAAAATCATAAATAAATCAAAGCATAGATGCATAATATAATCACCAAGTACCAATCAGAGTATAATCTTAAATTTCATTCATAACTGACAAGCATTACAAGTAAAGAAACCATAAACCAGCAATGAATATATCACTGAAGTAGCTAAACAAGATAAAAAATGAAGCTAAAACATAGTCTGAAGGGTGATTTAGATCATATATTTCATAGTTCTGTTCAACAAATAAACATGAGAGTTATGTACTTAACTCATAAACAAGTCCAAGACCTCCTTAGCCAGCACAAAATTAGAACCCTTTTCTCTCTTTCTCATCTACCTAAATACTATTTCTCAAAAAAAAATTAGTTAGGGTTGAAACCCTAACTGTCTTCAGCCAAGTCATCGATGGGATAGAGTGAAATTATATTTACAAAAATAAAATATTTCTTCAAAAACATAACTAATAACTGACTAACTAAAGTATTTTTCAAAAGACATAAAAAGTAACTGACTAACTACCAAACTCAAAGGTCTTTGGAAGCTTCAGCTAGTAAGGCTATCCCATCCAAAGCTTGAGCCTTCTTCCTGTCTCTCTTCTGCTTAGCTTCCATGTCTACTAACCTTCTTGTGAGTTCTTCATTCTGCTTATGTAGGCTTTCAACAGTCAGTTTCAAATATGCACATTGTAAGTCTATGTTTCCCTTCCTCTTCAGGGCCTCCTTTGACACTGCAGTAAGCTCTTGATAATGATCATTTACTTCTTGTAGATCCTCCCTAAGTCTTCTATTTTCTAGGCTTAGACCATCATTAGTTTCCTGCATGTAATCCATCTGATGCCTGTATTGTTTGATAGTTCTTTGCAGGTTCTCCCTTTCTAAATCAAAAGCCTTCCCTGTTGTGGTATCCTGCATCTCACTGGGAAACCATGGGATATCTAGCCTTCTAAAAATGTCTTCATCCTCCTGTAGCAGCCTTGAAGACATATCATGAGCAATAGGGTTTTCCTGACTCATTGTTTCAGTAGGTGTAGTTTCATCTATCAAGTGCTGATCTTCAGAATAAGAAACTTTAGTTTCCTTTTGTTGTTCTTCTTTCAACAATTCACCCCTCAATTCCAGAAATATAGCAGATAGCTTTGTGTCAGTGAGACTAATCTCTTTTGTTGACTTCAATGGCCTTTTTCCCTTTGTATGATAAGAATCTAAACTTTTTAGAACTGCTTCCTTCTCAATCTTTGGTTTTTCATCTGAAGAATCATCATCCAGCACAGTAACCTCTTTTGAATTTAACCTAGGGTTCAGCAGCTTTTTCATACTCAGCCTTAACTTATTTCTTGGCCTGGTTTTTGGTCTCCATGTTGAAGAAAATTCTCCCACCATCTTCAAACTTTTACCTTGATGTTTCACTGTAGCAAACTCCATAGCTTCAACCCTGATCTTCTTTTTCTTAGGTCTGACTGTCTTATTTTCCAGAGTGGAAAACTCCTTGCATGTACCAATCCTAGCTTCAGTTTTGACAATGGATTCATCTTCTTCTAATAGATATCCTTCATCCTCTGATAGAATAGTGATTGGGCTTCTTTGCTGGGCCTAGATGCTTTCTTTTTTTACAGCAATCTGCTCTGTGATAACTATTTTCTCCTTCATGAATGCTTCAGCTGTTTCCCTATCCTGTACAGGCTGATCTTCCTTTTTTGTAAATAGTGAAAATTTACCTTTGCTGTCAGCTGAAAAAAATTTAGGTTCACAATCTTCTTTCGGGGGCTCTAGTACTTCTTCAAGTTCAACTTCTTTTTTATCTTCAGACTTGATTTTATGACCTAGTTCCTCACTAGGGTTTTCCCTTTGTCTACATGTTTTTTGGTTTGCTTCTCTTGCTGCTTGATTTGAAAACCAGTCCAAAAGAGGAAATAATACCATGTTTTTCCTTCTCTTTGCAGGGTAGTACTGATAATCACTTTGATCAAACCATGATGGAAAATAGACTGATAAGTATGATCCTGATGCCCCTTAACTCTACTTGACATCTTCTACAAACTTTTAAACAAAAAGAAAGGAAGACTCATTCTGGATTCACCAACCAGATGCTGTAAGAACCTAAAATGGTATTTGAAGAAATAGGCATATCTCCCCTCACAGGTGATATAACTTTCCAGGACTTTAATGGGATCCACCCACTCATCTCTGAAATTCTAGATTAGTATTCCTTTGTTCCAGTCTGGAGTAGTGCCTGGTAAAAGATATCTTTGGGCATTAAAGGTGAAAGGCATCTTTTTGAAACCACATTTCACCTTCATTTCTGACTCCTGTAGCTTCAGCAACTAGCTCTATAGTCAACTTAAACTTTAGAGTATCAAACACTACCATGTCCTGGTTATAGCATTGTGCAAATTTACAGGAGACTTCAGGGTTATAACCATCGATCTTCTTGAAGAAATCCAACCAACCAGCATTCTCAAAAACCTCTGCACACCCTGGAAATTGGTCAATCCAGTTTAGTTCAGTGGGCTCAGCCCTATTTGTTTTTCCACTTTTTCCCATCTGCTTTAAATGACTGAAACCTATGTAATTTTAAAGCCCTCTGAATGGCCTAACAGCTCCTTTTTTCTCCTCAAGCTTCTGAAGTTTTAGCAGTCAGCTTTGTTTAACTCTCCTTGACTGTTTTTTCTTAATTTTTTAACAATCAGCTTCTGTTTTTTGATGAAGGAAAAATATTTCACTGATATAAGGTAATTAGGTCAACAGAGTGCCAAAAATTCTTCAATAAAACTGCTGCTGAAACTAACTATCATCCAAGCTATTCATTTAGATGCTATACCATCTCTAGAATGTATGAAGACATCTGTGTGTCATAATGATATGAGAGCAATCTTATGTCTGTTCGTTTTCTACTCCAACTTGTATTTAGCACCAAAACCAGTCATCTTTCTAGCACCTAATCAGACTAGGTCTTCATGCACTTGACATGCTCAGCTCCTTCATTGCATTGTTTACAGGTAACAACTAAATCTATGAAACCCTGGTCACCACAAACTGAACAGAGCTTCACCTTACCACATTTTCAGGTCTTTACAGGGTAATTGTTCAATGAAACTGCTATTTTCTAACTTATCACTTTCCAAAGCATTCCAAAACCCTTTTAGATTGATATCTGATCGTAGGGAGTTTGTTAACAGCAAAAATTACTGCTTTCCTCAATCAATTTTATCATAATAATCTTTAAAGAAGAAACCCCCAATTTAGCTACTATTATCAAGTTAACACAGAATATCTTATTCCAGTCTAGCTGCAGAGGTTTAAAATCACTCCTTGAGCTATCTAATTGTCAAATTTAACTATACAAGTGTCTTCGGGTGTCCAATTTGCCTCTTGCTGGTGAAACGATAAAGCCCTAAATTCTCTGTAACTGTGAAAGCTCTAACTCCCCTTTGTAACTGCAACTTCCGAATTTTGGGCAAATTTCCTCGCTCCACTTAGTCTCTAGTTTCTAAATGCAGGTATGGAGAACTCCTATCACTTCAATCTAGGCTCGCTTGTCTACCTGTCACAATTCGCCCAACTCTAACTAATGATTTTCCACGATCTCCTTCATGCTGTAAAATGCACCTGTTTGCATGAACATTATTGGAGAAACACGTATCAAAACCCTTCAAGCATGTGATTAGTCATCAAAAACCAAGATCGTGGGAGAAATTTGCTCAAAAACCGGCGATTTCAGCGTGCGCGATATTCTTGTAGCGCTGCTGTGTAAACTTTTGGCAGTTGCACTACAAGAATAATTTAAAATCAATTTTGGTGCTATTTAGTCATTTTTTTCCATTTTGAATGAGGTTTTAAATACTAAACTTTGATCATGATGCTATTTTTGAACCAATTATTCAATATAATGTCCTATAAAAACCCTTCAAGATCTAAGAGGAACAAACCTAAAAGAAAACATAAAGAAAAACTCAAAAATTCAGTGAAAACCAAAGTTTTCTAAGGTAAGCAAATGAGAAAATTTAAGCAAATAAGCAAAATTTAAAATAAAAATGACAATCAAAATATAAAATTGAAGAAAACAAGTTCATGACTTAACACCCCCCAAAGCATGAAGTTAGAGGAATACGATAGGTGAATGCTTTTTGAAGTAAATAAATCGAAGGCAAGGATGTTGGCTAGAAGTTGTTGCAGTACAACTGACTCAAATCTCACATAACTCATAACATGGATGCCGACCAATACAATGCAGATCCATGGTAGTAGAGATCGACTGGACACAATCATGGCTACTAGACACAAACGTATATCCATGATGAGATTATAACATAGACACAATGAATACAAAGTGGATCTGTATAATATGACGCATCAAACAAACTCCATCGCATCCTAGGCAAGGATATCTGATAACCCAGGGTCTTCAATCCAAACCCGCAACGATATGAATCTAACGATGTGATTACAATTTCTTGGTGGCCCTTTTATTTTTCTTCCCTTTTGATTGAGTTTTATATATGAACAAATATGAATGTGAACAATAAAGAAAAGAATAATTCTTTCCTAGAATGCAACAATTTTAACTTTCTACAAGTATAGTCCAAAAGTACAAATGGAATCAAAGATGCAACAAATCTCAACAATTTATACAAATAAGTAGGGAATCACTTCAATTTTAAAAATGCATATATCAAATTGAAACTTGATAACTATACTCTTTTCAGATCTAAAAACATAAAATGAAAGAACATATACAACACTCCATTCATTCAAAAATCAAAAGGAAGACAACAAGCACCTAAACAACTCCAAAAAAATCAAGAATTGCTCCAAATCAACCAAAACTCAATGATTGAGGGCAGGAAGGGTTTGGTGATCAGATATGACTATGTAAATAGATATGAAGAGGTCTAGAAATGTGATTAGGAATGACAAGGAAGAACTACATATGGAGGATTTAAATTTCCTACCACAACCAAGTCATTCACTTGACTAATAAAGCGTCCCAAAATCAACAAAATCAACTCCAAATAGATATAATGTTGGAAAAAGAGGGTATATGACTATCATATGCATCCTAAAAGCCACAATCCATCAAACCAAAACCCAAAAATGAAGTAAAATCAAGCTAAAATCTGAGTTTCAAAGGGCATGCACACCTCCCTATACTACACCAGAGTGCCTAGGAGGGGCAGGCACACCTACAACACTACAAAAGAGCACCTAGGAGGGGTAGGTTCACCTACAACACTGAAAAAGAGCACCGACAATGCATTATCCTGAAGGGAAAGAGCGTCGGCACACCTTTCCTTAGGAGAAAGAGCATCATCCACGCTTCTAGCATGAAGGGAAAGAGCATCAACCTTACTAAAGAGGGAAAAAGGGTAGAAACAACCTCAGTATCAATCCATATTAGCAGAGGGAACTTTAGGGATTAGGCATAGGTTTAACACATGGATCAACATGACAAAATTCCAGTGTAACATCAGGAAAACTTCTGCATAGATCAACAGTGTGGAAAGGTGCAAAGGTCGGATATCAGAAAGCGGGAACTGCTAAGTTTCGGCCATAAGAAAGTTCAAGTCCTAATTTCTGCATTCCATGAAGATATGATAGTTCAGCGAGCTCCTGCATAGATCAACGGTGCATAAATAAAGAAGAAGGGTGGGTACCGAAGAGCAGAAAGACAAAATTTTTGGTCTTAAAAAGCTGAAGTTCTGATTTCCCATATCTGTCGAATCGATGACCCAGGACGCTCCCCCTAAAGATCAATGGTTCATAAAACAACAAAAGGGTGAATATCGAAAGGAAAAAAACTTAAAGAGTTTTTCATGAAAAGGTGAAATCCATATTTCTGAGATCCGCAATATCTACGGCTCAGAGTGCTTCCGCTAAAAGACCGACGATGTGGAAAGTAACAACGGAAGCAAAAAGGAAAAATAAGTTTGATTTTGAAAATTAGAATCCTGATTTCTACTTTTCGTGATCAGGATTCGACGGTCAGGAAGGATCCCGCATAGATCAAGGGTTTAGAATAAATCAGAGGGGCAGATATTGAAAAGCAAAAAAGGCAAATAAGTTTGGTCTCAAAGATTAGAATCCTGATTTCCATTTTTCGCAATCTGCTAGATCGACGGCTCAGAGTTTCTCCGCCAGATATCAATGGCTCGAAAAAGAATAAATGACGGAGATTGAAAAGCAGAAAAATTCAAGAAATTGATCATGAAAGATTGAATTCCCACATTCTGCGATCCTAAAGATCTATGGTCCATAGAGTTCCCGCACAAGATCGATGGTGAGAAAACGAAATGGCGAAAGCGGAAAGGTCAAAACCAAGTTCCGAAGGAAATTCAAAGACCTATTTTCATAGTTTGTTTTCTGCAAAAGGCAGAAGAGAAAGGGCAGAAGCGAAAAGGAAGAGGCGAAAATATAAAATTTGTGTTATGAAAAGTCGGAATTCCGATTTCTTCCCTCCACAGATTGATCTCAGATCAACGGCTGTGGATGAGCCCGCCCAAGATCGACGATGCAGAAATCTAAAAGGGAAGAAAGGATAAGGCAGGAGTGGAAAGATAAAATTTAACCATGAAGAAGCTAGCAGCCCATTTTTTTCCTTTCACAAACCCCAGATCGACGGCCCAAAATGAATCTTGAGGTGAGATCAATGGTCCAGAATCGATTTCACTAGTAAAGATGCGGTCATGAAGGAAATTGTTGAAGGTTTCCTGGAATAGCTCTGAAAGGTCATTATCAACAAGCGAACCTGAGTCCTTGTTGTCCAAATCCTACAACCGATCCATGATACATGACCCCATGTGCTTGTCTAT
The DNA here is from genome assembly GCA_001517045.1 of Pseudotsuga menziesii. NCBI lineage: Eukaryota > Viridiplantae > Streptophyta > Pinopsida > Pinales > Pinaceae > Pseudotsuga > Pseudotsuga menziesii. The sequence goes on along the minus strand of LPNX010007095.1, from coordinate 612,388 downwards.
TTGGTTTATGGTCATGGCACATCCACCAGGTCATCATTTTGTTAATATTTTTAGGCTCATACTATAATTGTTTTGGCTCTATTTCGAGGTTGGTCTTGGGAGCCTATGAAGCTATTAATATACCCTCAATAGAGAAATACATGGTTGGAACCCATGAGAATTTTGTGTTGTGCATTTTGTGATCTATCAGTAATAAAATTGCAGAGCCAGATGTTGGTTTGTTATTGCAGAGATTCATGTGCAATTCGTAATCACAGTCTGTTATTTACTTTCCTCTGTGTATGTCTTCTTGTTTAACTTGCCATTATGTCTTCCTTCATATCTAGAATGAGTGTATAATATTTCAGAATTCATATTTTTATGCTCTAGCGATTTTTCTAGGTTTTCACCAAGCTTTCCCACCAAAATTGATGCATAATTCATCTTTCGAATGCTCTATATTGATGGACTGTCATTTTTCTTCTTTTATCACCAAACCAACATCATTTTGAATACAACTGAGTGCTATCTTTCCTTTGAAGTTCTTTCCCTGCAAATTGTTATGTAATCCATTTATATTTGTGACTCCATATACCAATGTATGCTTTCCTTGTTTCAACCACAAACTTAATCTGAATTTTTTTTAATTTTCATATCTGGCCCTGTTAAAAAACTTTGAGAGATCAGTCTCTAGAAAGGAAGAAGCCATCTCCCTTTATTAAAGTGGTTTTTTTGTTACCTTGGTATTTATCTTCCACAACCTTGGGTACATTCCGAGTGCTAACAAATTGGCATTGTTGTCATAGAACGAAAGTAAAAATCAGCTCTGGGAAAAACGACAAAGATTCCAAGAAGAAAGGGTTTTGTGGGAAAAGAGAGACTTCTGCTATTGAATAAGGTTGTGTAATTTTCCCTGGTGACTCCACATTGAATTTGAGAAAATTTTAGGAGGAATCCTAGCTCTCGGGAGGTCACAGAGAAGAGGAAACCCTAACACTGAAATACTATTAAGTGTGGATAATCCAGAAACTTTGCTTAGGAGAAAGGGAAAAGAACAAAAAAATATTTCTCAATTTGGTGCATCGTCTTCTCAATAATTTCAAAGCATTCAATATTTTCGTTAGGAAATAAACTTTTGAAGGTCCTTAATGAAATATAAATCTTAATATGATTTGAAGAAAAATGGTATTACCACCCGTAGGTTAGAATCCTACCTGCTTAATTCTCTTTGGCACAACCTTCATAACTCAATGAAATCTGAAGAAAGAAACCCTATGGTTCAAAGTTTCCAACATTATATCCTACCAATTGTTCAAACCCCTCCATCCTTTCAAGCTCCTCCTCCTGTTACAAATCCACCTAGACAGATGGCTACTAGATCTACCCCATTGGCCTTAGTTGTTGTGTTGCATGACCTTCCTCAAAGTTATGCACAGAGAATTTCATTCTATGATGGGGAGGGAAATTTCACAGCTAGACAACATGTTGATAGGTTTGATGGTTTTGTAGACATGGAGCTGGTGGATGATGATGATGTTATGATGAGGCTGTTTGTGCTAAGTTTTTCAGGAGAGGCAAAGAAATGGTTCGAAGAGTTTCCTTCTATATCCATTTTAAATTTGACGCTTTCCAAAATGCATTTTTAGAAAGGTGGGATGATAATAAAATTCCGCTGCAGGTGCTTTCTCAGTATAATAGTCTAAAGAAGGGAAGTTTTGAATTAGTCCATGAATTTTCTAGTAGATTTATGAGGGTGTATAACTCTATCCCTGCCGATATCAAACCATTGGTAGGTGTTGCAAAACTCCACTATGTTGATGCCTTTGACAGTGACTTTGCTCTGTTGTTGAGAGAGAGAAAATTAGCAAGTCTTATTGTCATGTTTCAAGATTCCTTGGAGATGGAAGCTAACATGAAGACAAGTGGAAAAATAAGGCAGAAAGTAGAAACAAGGAAAGCTAGAGAAGAAAATGTGCCTTCTGCTTCTGCTTCTGTTGCTGCTTCTTCTAGAGATATGAAGTTTGAAATGATGATGAAAACAATGGAGAAGTTGATGGATATGATGACTATGGATAATAAACCAGTGAAAAGAGAGAAAAATGAACCTCAGATCAGAAATCCAAACTTCATAATCCAAAATCTTCCCCCACCTCCACAAATTAGATAGAGGGATATGAGTAATCCTAGAAACCCAGATGATCAACAAATAAGTCCACCTTTCCCTAAGAACTATGTTGCAAATGAAGATGAGACTAATGACATTGAGGATCATATTCACCATTTTCATGATTTGGATTCTGAAATGTACCTCAGTGAGGAGGAACATAGCATGTTTGCTCAGGAAGATGATAATAAAGTTTTTGAGGAAGAATTAGAGCAGTACCAGAGAGGATATATGAACACCATAGATGAATTACAAAGAAAGATAAAATTGAGAAGTAGGGATGTCACTGTGAATAAAGGAAGGTAAAATCAAAATCAGACTTCTAGTAGTCAAAAAAACACAAAAAAGAGAACTAAAATACAAAAAGATCCCATGGTGTATAAACAACCAAAGAATAAAATAGAAAAAACTAAAGAAGTAAAGAAATCAATATTGGTGGATGTAGAGAAAACTGTTTCCAATTTCAATTTGCAAACAGAGCTCTCAAAAGTGAAGATTTCCATTCCTTTTAATGAGTTATTGAGAAACATGGAATATAGAGATAATATAACAGACATGGTCAGGAGTCAAGGAGAATTTCAACCAGATATCTTAGAGGTGGTTGATGATGCTCCCACCATTGTCTTTGGGTCAAAAATTGAAAATGTGGATGATGAGGAAGCTCCTCCTTTTTACCTAAGTTTAAATGTACATGATATGATTGTGCACAATGCTATGATAGAATCTAGTGCCTGTCATAATTTAATGCCCAAGGGAGTGGTAGAAAGTTTGGGACTAGAAGTTACTAGACCATATAAATATTTGTATTCCTTTGATTCTAGGAAGGTGAAGTGTCTTGGGTTGATTAAGGACATGGTGGTAACCTTGGAAAAAATTCAATCTAAGACTATAGTGATGGATGTTGTTATAGCAGACATTCCTCCAAAATTTGGTGTGTTGTTGTGAAGGTCTTGGAGCTCTAAATTGAAAGGAAGTATGCAGATGGATATGTCTTATGCTACCATTCCTATGGCTGGTGGAAATAAAAGGTTATATAGTGAGAAAAGATCAACTTGTGTAGTTAGAATCCAAGACAAAACTAACATTTATGCTATCTATGTTGTTGATACTGGCTTAGGCTCTTCCATTTTCTTTAATGATGTTTTTCCCTGTGAATCCAAAATTCCTGTTAAAGTGAAGGAAGATGAAGATTCTGCAAAGAAACAAGAAGATTTATAGAAGAAACAAAAAGAAGAAGGTCTCTGGACCATATATTTTGATGGATCAGTGGCTAAGGTTGGTGTTGGTGCAAGTGTGTATATTATTTCTCCCATCGGGGAGTTTAAAGGTCTGTCTTATAAGCTAACTTTTGAATGTACTAACAATTTCACAGAGTATGAATCTTTATTGTTAGGGCTGAATGCTTTGAAATATATAGGATCCAAAAAAATACAAGTGATGGGAGACTCAGAGCTAGCAATAAATCAGGTAAATGACAACTATCAAACCAGACATCCCAGAATGAGGGCTTATAGAAATGAACCGTGGGATATGTTTGGTAATTATTTACTGAGCATACAATCAGAGTAGTTTCCAGATATGAAAACACAGTGGTCGACTCTTTAGTTGTTGCTGGTGGTAAATTCAAAACTCCCATTGTTGGCCAAAGGAAGTATAAGGTTGATATTGTGAATAGACCTTCCATACCCTATAATTCCAAATACCGGCAAGTATTTGAAGATGACATGCAAATTAAAATATTTTTAGAATTGTCTGGTGAATTTGTAAATACACAAGTAGAGAGTGAAAATGATAATTGTGAAAACTTCCAAGATGTTGAAAGATGTCAAGAGGAAATTGTTCAAGGAAGAAAGTTAAAAAATTCGCTAGGGGGGAAGGACATAGTACAATTGAAGAGTAATTATATCCCCAGAGGCCTAATTCCCCTAGAGAAACTATTTGACCAGAATGATGTTGCTATAGATCCAAAAATGAAGCTTGTTGATGATGTTGTTGAAGACAGAAATATAGGAACTGGAGAAAATCCACAGATTATCAAACTATCAAAAAACCTACCTGTCAAAGAAAAGAAAGAATATATCAATCTGATGAAAACGTACACAGATGTCTTTTCTTGGAGTTATGATGACCTAAAAGAGTATGGTACTTCTATCATACAACATATGATCCCAATAAGACCTGGGGGAAAACCTTTTCAAAACAAAAAATCATAAGAACAAATCCAATGATACTGCCAGTTATTGAAAAAGAAATCAAAAAATAATGCTAAGATTATAGTGACTCGGAGATTTTCAAAATGGGTTGCAAATTTGGTTCCTGTTAGGAAAAAGAATGGTGAAGTCAGGATTTTCATAGATTTCATAAACCTCAACAAAGTCTCTTTGAAGGATAATTACCCCTTTCCAAAGACGGAACATATTTTGCACAAGGTAGTGGGGTCTGAAAGGATCTGAACTATGGATGGTTTCTCAGGGTATAATCAGGTCAAAGTGTTTCCTGAGGATCAAGATAAGACTTCTTTTACTACACCATGGGGTATGTTTATGTATGAAAAAATGCCTTTTGGTTTAATGAATGTAGGGGCCACTTTCCAGCATGCCATGGACATTGATTTCACATAGGAGAAGGATAAATTTGTTATTGTTTACATGGATGACATCACTATGTACTCAAGGTCTGACAAGGAACACATTAAGCACTTGGAAAAAGTTTTTCTGAAATGAAGAAAGTATGGTATATCGTTGAACCCCAGAAAATCAAATTTTGCATTAGAGGAAGGAAAACTGTTAGGGAACATTATTTCAAGACTTGGTATAAAGATTGATCTAGAGAGAGTTAGCGCAATCCAAAAGGTTGAAGATCCAAGAAGCAAAAAAGAAGTGTAGTCATTCATTGGACAAGTAAAATTTTTGAGAAGGTTTATTCCTAGTTTTGTTGAGATATTGATGAGTATAACTAACATGCTGAAAAAGGATCATGAGATAAAATGGACAATAGATGCAAGGCGATCTTTTAGAGAGATTAAACAAGCTATCACAGAAGCCCCAGTTCTGGTAAGCCCATATTTTAGCAAATATTGTATGATCTTTTCTTATGCTTCTGATTGTACCATTGCTGGAGTGTTGTTACAGAAAAATGGTCAAAATGTTGAACAACCCATAACCTTTTTTAGAAAAGTGTTAAGAGATGGAGAGCTGAAATATGACATCATGGAAAAACAAGCATATGCTCTAATAAAATCTTTGAAATATTTCAAGGTTTATGTTCTTCATTCACGTATTATTGCTTATGTTCCCAGCAATGTGTTGAAGAACATTCTCACATAGCCAGATCCAGAAGGGAAAAGAGAAAAATGGATTGTTATGTTATTGGAGTTTGACATTGAGATCAATCCCACCAAACTGATAAAAGGACAAGTACTTGCAAAGATGAAGAAAAAATCCAATTGTGAAGCCTTGAAGCTCAATTTCTTGACCATCCATTCAAATCAATTTGATACACGGATGCAGGTAACTCCTAACTTCTCTATATCTCCTTGGTATTCTGATATTGTATATGTGTTGCAAAATTTACAGGCTCCCGCAGGACTAATCAAAACAAGAGTAAGGTCAATAAAGATGAAACCTACCAAGTTTTGTATTTTGAATGAATACCTTTATTGGAAGGATCCTAGTGGTTTCCTACTCAATTTTCTTTTGGAGAATGAAGCTTAATAGGCCATAAAAGAATTTCACAAAGGAGACTATGGGGGACATCATTCATGGAAAGTAACAGTTAATAAGATTTTGAGAGTTGGTTTCTATTGGCCCTCAATGTTTTCAAATGTCTACAAAGATACCACTACATGTCACCAATTCTATATATTTAATGGTAAGAGAAAGGTGGTTTCACTCCCTCTCAACCCAATATCAGTAGAGGCACCTTTTCAGCAGTGGGGACTGGATTTTATAGGGGGAATAAATCCAAACTCTTTAGGGAAGCATAGATGGATCCTAACAACAACAGAATTTTTACAAAGTGGATTGAAACAATACCCACCAGGAGGGCTACTGATGCAGTGATCATGCGTTTCCTTGAAGAAAATATTCTGGCCAGGTTTGGGTGCCCCAAGAGGATTGTCATAGACAATGCAACTTCCTTCAAGTCTAAGAAAATGATAAGCTTCTATCACAAATATCATATCATCCTTAATCATTCCACTGCTTACTATCGGCAGGGTAATGGACTAGCAGAATCCTCTAACAAAAGTCTTGTGAGGATAATCAAAAAATTACTAGAAGATAACAAAAGGGATTAGCATAAAAAGTTGAAATATGCTTTGTGGGATGACAAGATCAGCACTAAAAGGGCAATTGGAATGTCTCCATTCCAATTAGTATATGGAGATGAGGTGGTTTTTCCAGCATCTTTGGGAGTACCAGCCATGAATTTGTTTCAAGAACAACAGGATGAACCAAATCACATGCAGAGAAGAATCAACCACATCATAGAATTGAATGAGTTGAGGGACAAAGCCTATAGTAAAGTGAAAATACATCAAGAAAATATCAAGAACACTTTTTACGGGAAGGTAAATGAAGAACAATTCCTGATTGATGATTTGGTTCTGAAATGGGAAGCACCTCATGAAGATAAGGGAAAACATTGGAAGTTTGATCATATGTGGATGGGTCCTTATATCATTGCAGCATATAGAGGTGATAATTCCTTCATCCTACAGCATCAAGATGGGTCTCTGTTGAACAGAGGTCCAGTCAATGGAAGGTTTCTCAAACATTACTTGTCCTGAAGGAGGAGGTAATTTCTGTATCATAGTTGTATATATTTATTTGCTTTTCAAATAATACAGATGGTGAACTAACAAATTTGAAGCCCGAAGAAAATTCCCTAAGATCTAGAAGGGTATCCATGTTTTCTATTTGCCTGTGTTTTTACTTGCAGAAAAAAATAGAAATAAGAAATATGGGGATTTCAGAAAAAGGTTGGGAGCCACCCAATGGATTTGGCATCTGGTCTATGGGATTCTTTGCTACCTCGTACGGAGGATAGAATCCCAAGTTGGAGCCAGTTGTTAGCACCATTTGTGGACTAAGTAATTGGCACGGGGTTTGGACAATAATGATAAAAAAAGGTATGAAAATTTTCACATCATAGAACCTTAAAAGACTGTTGATGAAGGTCTACAGACGTTTGAAAGGACATTTTCAGATCTGGAATGACCAAATACATAAGAAATTCTGATTTATGACTTTGAAAATGCTTATGGATGAAGAGATCCACCCATAGTTGAATAATAACAGGAAATGGATGGTTTGAATGCACTGTGGGAAAGATCAAAGGCCGGAAAATCATTTCCGCCCAAGGGAAGTCGGGGGCAGAAGAGCGGAAAGGGCCAAACGTTGATCATAAAATTGGTTTTTTCTCCTTTTGTTTTCTGTTGAAGGCGGAAGCGAAAAGGTGGAAACTAAAAAGACAAAATGTACTAGTAAATAATGGTAAAGTTTAACTTCCACCTTCCACCTTCCACGATCTGCCAAATCCAATGGTCAGGAAAACTCCTGCGCAGATCAACAGTGCAGAAAGGTACAAAGGTCAGTGATTGAAAAGTGGGAAATGATAAGTTTCAGCCATAAGAAAGTTCAAGTCCTGATTTTCGCATTCCATGAATAACTAATGGTTCAGTGAGCTCCCACACAAATCAACAGTGCGCAAAGAAAAAAGAAGGGAGGGCACCAGAAAGTGGAAAGACAAAAAAATTTGTCTTGAAAAGTTGAAGTTTTGATTTTCGATATCCTCAAGATTGACGAAACAAAACACTCCTGCTGAATATCAATGGTTCAGAAAAGAAAAAGAAGGGAGGATATTGGAAGGAGAAAAACTTAAAGAGTTTTTCATGAAAAGGTGAAATCCCACTTTCCGTGATCCACAAGATCTACATTTCAGAGTGCTTCCGCTAATAGATCGACGATGTGGAAAGAAATCGTAGAAGTGGAAAGGAGGAAGCAGAAAGGGAAAAGAAGTTTGATTTTGAAAATTAGAATCCCATTTTTTCAATTTTCATGATGAGGATCCGAAGGTCAGGAAGGCACCTGTGAAGATCAACAATCCGGAAGAAAGCAGAGGGGTGGAGATTGAAAAGGAGAAAAGGAAAAGACTTTTCATCTCGAAGATTAGAATCCTGATTTCCATTTTCCACGATTCATCAGATCAACGGCTCAGATTTTCTCTGCCAGAGATCAACGGCTCGGAAAATAATAAAGGGCAGAGATCAAAAAGTGTAAAACTTAAAGAAATTGATCATGAAAGATTGAAGTCTCGCATTTTGCGATCCACAAGATCTATGGTCCAGAGAGTTCCCACACAAGATCGACGGTGTGGAAAGAAAATGGCAAAAGCGGAAAGGCGAAAGTGGAAAGTTCAAAACCAAGTTGCAAAGAAAATTGAAAGACCTCTTTTCGCAGTTTGTTTTCCGCGAAAGGTGAAAGTACAAAGGAGGAAGTGGAAAGGAGGCGAAAATATTAAAAAAAATTATGAAAAGTAGGAATTCTAATTTTCTCCCTCCCAAGATTGATCTCAGATCAACTACTATTGATGATCCTGCCCAAGACCGATGGTGCAGAAATCTAAAGGGCAGAAAGGATAAGGTGGGGGCGGTAAGATAAAATTTAACCCCGAAGAATTTATCTGCCCATTTTTTGCCTTCCCCAAAACCCAGATTGACGACATAGAATGAATATTGAGGTGAGATCAATGGTCCAAAAGTGATTTCACTGGTAAAGATGCGATCATGAATGAAATTGTTGCATGTTTCTCGGAACAGCTTTGAAAGTTCATTATCAACAAGCGATCCTGATTCCTTGTTCTCCAAATCCTCCAACTGATCCATCATGTGTGACCCCGTGTGATTGTCAATTTGGTTTATGATCATAGGGGATCCGCCAGGTCATCATTTTGTTAAGATTTTCAGTCTCATGCTGTAACTATTTTGGCTCTATTTTGAGGTTGGTCTCAGGAGCCTATGAAGCTATAAATATACCCTCAATATAGGAAGATAGAGTTGGACCCGTGAGAATTTTTTGTTATGAATTTTTTGATATATCAGTAATAAAATTGCATAGCCGAATGTTGGTTTGTTGTTACAGATATTAATGTGCAATTTGTAATTACTTTCTCTTATTTCCTTTCCTCTGTGTATGTCTTCTTGTTTAACTTGTCATTATGTCTTCCTTCATATCTAGAATAAGTGTATAATAGTTCAGAACTCATATTGTTATACTCTGGCTATTGTTCTAGGTTTTCACCAAGATTTCCCACCAAAATTGATGCAGAATTCATCTTTTTGATGCTCTGTGTTGATGGATTGTCATTTTTCTTCTTTTATCACCAGACCAACAAAATTTTGACTATAACCAAGTGCTATATTTCCTTTGTATTTCTTTCCCTGCAAGCTGTTATGCAATCCATTTATATTTGTGGCTTCATAGCCCAATTTATGCTTGCCTTGTTTCAACCACAAACTCAATCTGAATTTTGTTTTATTTTGATATCTAGCTCTGTTAAAAAACTATGAGAGATCCCTCTCTAGAAAGGAAGAAGCCAGCTCCCTTTCTTAAAGTGGTTTTGTTGTTACCTTGGGATTTACCTTCTAAAACATTGGGTACATTCTGAGTGCTAACAGGAACAAAACCAACAGAGCTTACTACAAGTCAGAGGAAGCAGTTGGTTGTTAAATCTATAGATTTCCAGTTGATCGCTGGAAAACTCTATAAGCTTGGACCAGATGAGATCTTAAGGCGATGTGTCCTACCACATGAACAAGGGAAGATATTGGCAAAGGCACATGCGGGAGGTGTAGGTGGGCACTACAGAGGTCGCACTACTGCTCAAAAGGTGCTCCATGTAGGGTTTTGGTGGGCCACTCTCCATAATGATGTGACAGACTATGCACGGTCTTGTGATGTGTGTCAAAGAACTGGGAAACCGTTAAGGAGGGACGAGATGCCATTAGTACCTCAGGTGACATTGCAACCATTTGATAAATGGGTTGTGGACTTTGTGGGACCAATCAACCCACATGGGAATAGAACCGGTGCGCAGTACATAATTACAATGACAGTCTATTTGAAAAGATGGGTGGAGGTCACACCTGTTGTGGATTGCACTGCTATGACAGCAGCGATGTTTTTATTTGAGAACATTGTTACTCGGTTTGGGTTCCCAGGGATATTGATGAGCGACCATGGGAGTCACTTCATCAATCGCACAATCAGTGCATCGATAAAGGAGCTTCAGATACATCATAAGAAGACTACCCTGTATCATCCACAAGCAAATAGGATAATGGAGGTGTCCAACAAAGTATTGGAGCATGCTGTCACCAAGGTATGTAAGGAAAACTATGATGACTGGGATTTGAAGATTCCAGCAGTCTTGTGGGCACATCGCACCACTTGCAAAAGATTGACAGGACAAACATTGTTCAAATTTGTGTATGGGAAAGAGGCAGTCATGCCTATGGATTACATTGTTCCAAGTTTGTGCATAGCAGCAGTGACAAGCATGGATTATGAAGTAGCATTAGAAGACTTCCTAACACAGTTGGTATAGCTCGAGGAAGATCTCTGTGTCGCAGGTTTTCACCAGCGCATTGAGAAGGATCAACAAAAATCATGGCATGATCGACGTATTAAGAAGAAACAATTTCAGCAAGGAGACCTGGTACTGATGTATGACAACAAGTTTGTGAAACATCCAGGTAAGTTGTAGATGCATTAGCTAGGTCCATATCTCATTAATTTCATTACTTCAATAGCATTACAACTGCAATAGTTAGATCGCACGATGCTACCAAATCTAGTGAATGGTAGCAGGATGAAGCCCTACAGGATGGGCCTGGAGCCGCGTGATGCTTGAGGCACTACGAGAAAGGAAAAAAAATTGTTCTTTCTGCATGAGATGCTAGTTAGGAGGATGGCGCACCAAGATGAAGGGGATGCGCAAGTAGAGGAATCAATATCACAGTTAGGAAATCATGTCGCGACGACCATAGGGCCATGACATAGTCAAATCATTAATAAATGTAGGTAGTTAAAGAAGTTAAATGGTGACACTTTTTTAAGGGACAAGCCTTAATAACATATCCGGCCATTGGATTGACAGGATCAGCGATGGATTTGGGTATTTAATGCATGACTTGGTCAAAATGATTAGAGATGATTTGGTCATGATGGGTGTGTGATCGACTTGGTGCTAAAAGAGGAGGTAAAATGTGGTCAGAATTCACCATTATGAAAGATTGAGTGTTGACAGAGTTGTATATTTGTTGCATTGTGTTGAGTTGTGTTGAGTAGTCATGTTGCGTTGAGTCTTTGAGTTGTTGAGCAGGGTAAGGTCAAGGTTCCCATAGAGGACTTGGGTGCACTTATGCGGCATGCTGCATGAGAAAGTCATGTTTTATATTTTGTGAGATTGATTCACTAGTCATCAGGGTACCCATCAAAAAATAAATCACAAGTATGTCAGTCGATTCATCATCAGTTCCAAAGAAGAATAGGGGGGCCCAGTGGCAAAATTCCCTGGCTCAGAATAAGTGGCAGACTAGAACGTCTGCACAGGCATAGGAGGAGGAAATTACACATATGGCCCCATTAACATCAGGGGCTAAGGAGACATCAGCCCACCCAAGGGTCTCCACTGCAAATATCCATAGGTATGTGCCTCCTTCTCGGCCTAGTGTGAAGCCAAGAGCGACGATGAAGAAATAGAAATACACAGTCAATATGTTGGCAATTCCACGGGGCATTATATGTATGGGAAACATTGTGCCCTTGCTGACGCGAAAGAAATATGAGGACCATGGCATGCTCGCATCACAAGAGATTACTAAAGAACCATATATACCTGCAGCACAAGTAGGAGGAGGCCCAATAGCACGAATTCCACATGACTGGGCACAAGGGTTGGAGATATCAGGATTGTTGGGACTGATCAACATGCTGCATTTTGGGCAGTTGAATGAGGAAAATACATGCGTGAGGTAGCTTTTGGCATGATTCCATGGAGGGATTTTGTGGCTGGACCGGTCGGTCGTAGTCATGTGGCACTAATTTCAGAGATCACGGGGCTGCCTAAGGAGGGGCCTGACCCATCGTAGTATTTCAAGGGGAAAGACAAAAACATGAGGTTTGTTGCATACCTAAAGAAAATATACAACCTACAGCGCGACGGATAAGCATACTGCATTGATAGTATAAATGAGCTGGTCGTTTGCATTGTAGAAAGGATTCTAGCTAGAAAAATTTTCATAATGAATGGACCCAACCAATGTAATTTGGGGGTCATCGTCTACGCATATAAGTGTGCACAAGGGGTGCAGATGAACTGGTCACTATTTTTATGAACCAGTTGATAGATGATGCCCTCGCAGTCCAAGTGACACAACGACCATTCACATACAGCTAGTTACTCTTTTTTATTGCGCTGGTGTCTTGGATGGAACCGAACAAGTATCAGGGGATGGATCTAGATGTAGCAAAAGTTTGTAAAGGTGCGCAATACCAAAACCTCTGGTTTGTGAAAGAAACAGAGTGTCTAAAGCACTATGCCATTCAGTTCTGGATATACCGGGAGGTGCTGCAGGTTACAACAATGAAGGTTCTGCAACTAACAGAAGAAGTTGTGGTGAAGTATCAGCGATTCCTTCGGTTTTCGATTGGGCCGCATGCACTTCATGTGCAGGTACGGAGAGACCTGGATAAATAATAGTTTCCTACAACATATAAATTTTATGACGTGGATATGGAGATTATTATGGAATATTGGCCTCCATAGTGGTGTGAACCAGTCAGTATTGAGGAGGTGACAATAGGTCTGTGCAATTGGGGTCATCACCACTTGGGGTCATCACCATATAATTGCAGTGCGACAATGCGGACTTGTAGGACCTGATACATCCAGACACACCACCGAAGAAAGTTGCAGAGAGGAAAAGTACCATTGAGTACTTAGCAATGCAATTAGAGGAAATGGAGCAAGAAGCAAAAAAAGTAACTAACGCGACTACACAATTTTGGGGCAGTGTAGTCTAGGATGAGAAATTGCAGCAACTGACCACACACTTACAGGAAGTCGAAGGGCAGTTGGAAACATTGAAGGCATCACTTAGAGTGTTGCCACTAGTTTTTCAGATCACAAAGTCTGTGGATCTGAAGGATTTACAGCAGCACGTTGTAAAGGCGAGCGAGCGTCAGTAGAGATGCAACACATATTTGGATGAGTTCCAAGACATTGAGGTGCAACTTTTAGTCAAGGTAGTTTCTACATTGCAGGCAGTTCAGGAGGGAAAAAATTATGTCACTACCAAGATCGTCGAGCATCCATTAGAGTATGAGTTGATAGAAATACAGGAGACTACTAAGAAAATCAAAGAATAGGTCAAGGAAATTACCCTACAGTACGAGGACTTCAAGGTAAAGATCAGTGAATACACCATGTCCAGCTGACGTGGCTCGAGGGTGATCCACAAGCTTGTGTTGGGGGCCTGTTGGAAGGAATTTTTGGGTTAATTTAGATGCACTGCATAACAGATGATGTGCAAGGTCAAAGATTCCACGCAAGGTGGAAAACGATGCGAAAGTCGAATAATTATATTTTTTGTATTTTGGTCATATTTTGTAGATTTTGACCACATTATCTGGATTGTGGTCATTATTTTGTAGATTCTATTAAGAATTAGTTAGGAAGTTGGTTAAGTGGACCACCAATGTAAAGGCACAAGCCTATAAATAGATGTAGAATCGCAAGTGTTAGGTCTTCATCTTCAGTTGGATTTTTACACAATTTTCATAGTCTTCTCTGTTGGAAACCTTTTGGATATGTGTATGTGAGTTGAAGAACTATTTTGGAGAATCTATGTTTTGTTGTGAAGGTTAATATGACATGACGTATATTGAGCAGAATCATTGTGTCTTTTCCTATTTTCTTGTTTTCCTGATTTGTGTGATCCAAATGTGAGTGCAATGTGTATCTATGAATGATGTGTTGTTTCTCTACTATGAATGATGATATACTATTAGATCTAGTTGTGCATCAATGTTTTGTTGTGATTTAGTTATGTTAATGTGATCTATTGAATGATGAAGTGAGTCTATTAATGCATAATCTAAATGATTAGATATGTTGAATAATGTTGCGCTAAGTTGATAAGTAGACACATGATCCTCCTTCATACTACAAAAACTTGGTTATGTCAGCTCTCCCTCAAATATCTCAGGTGAGACTTCATCTACTCTGCAGGTGTTGCCGGATGGGATAAAACTGGTCTGGGCTTATGCTCAGGGCGATCGCGGTGGTTTGGGTGTTGACAGAGAGAGAACCCCTGTCAATTGGTTTTGTGTCAATAGGATTGACTTATCCGTTGTAGATTGGACCACGAAAAATTTGATGATGTGCAACAGTCTTTATCTGGAAAGACTATAATTGATAAGTTATCAAAATATTTTGAAATATTGTTAGCCTTTAGAGCCACATGTGCACAACTTCCATAATTTTCTTACATGGAGCATGTGTAGCTAAGAGTGTTGGCCAAGGAGATGGCCTTCCTAGAGATACCAGCTGTAGACCAATGGAAGACAATGGAAAAATATGGAAATTAAAAATAGAGGTTGCGCTGAGGAGAAAATATTGAATACGTGTCAAAGACTAAATTTTTTAAAATTAGTTAACTAGGAGTTTGTAGTTTATTTTCAACAGAAGTTATTAGTTAGTAGTTATATATGACAAATGTAAAATGCATTTATTGCCTATTTTTAGAGTTAGTTATTCATCTCATGGAGCGATTTGTATAAGAACAAGTTTTTGTAATGAAACAAGGGTTGGAACCCATGATATTTTGCATTGTAAATTTCTTCTAGAGATTAATAAAATGGTAGAGTCTAAGCTGGTCTTTTTCAGATATTTGTGTGTTGTCTTTGTTACAGTTTGTAATTTCATTTTCTCATGTGCATGTGTTTCCTGTTATTTGATTCCATGATGTTTTCCCTTTCATGTTTGAATGAGTTTACAATAGCACAAAATTCATAATAATATACTATGTCTATTACTTTCAAACATTCACAAACCTGTTCATCTAAAGTTAATTTTTGATTAATCTTAGTTAGATGTATACATTAATGGACTGTTTCTAATTTCTTTCGTAATCACCAGACAAAATCATTTTGATTGTAACAAGATTTCTACCTTGCCTTTGTTAAAGTTTCCCATGCAGCAGCATTGTTAATGATATTGTTCCACATTATGACTCCATGCCCAATGTACATCTATTTCAACCACCAAAAATATTAATTTTATCTTTTGTTTACATATATATGGCCTAAGAAAAAATACATTAAGAGATCCCTCTCTGGAGAGAAAGAAGCTAGCTTTCTTTCCTAAAGTTGGGTTTTGTTGTTACCTTGGGGTTTACCTTTTCACAACTGGGGATAAAATCCGAGTGTTAACACATTCATTGTCTTATTTTAATAAATATGACATTCTTCAACAAATAGCATTCTTGTAGATATAATTCGTTGTTTGTTCCTATATCGTCCATGTTTAATTTACAAACAATTTCTTCACTACATGTAGCTTTCATGTCATCCTTTATTTTGTTTTTATCTACATCAGCACTTCCTTTGTCGAAGTAGACAAGAACTCCATTGCTTCCTTGTGTGGGTATACTCAAACCATTTATGTGGGCATTCTTCACCATGTGCAGGAATATTTCACAATCCTTTTGAAAAATTTATTGGCGTGAGAAATTTTGGAGGGAATTTGAAAATGTCATTTCAACCTCCTTCATTTAACACTTAGACTAATTTCTCAAAAAGGACTTCTGCAAATCTCTTCCACAATGACCTTTTCGCAATAGAAATCCTTCCACAACTATATTTCCTCAACCCGTCTTTCTGCTTCCACAATTACTTTTCTGCAATGACCTTCCCTCATTTCATATTCCTGGAAACTGTCTTTCCACATTTATCTTTCTACAAACTACTTTTGTAATTAAATTTCCGCAATTGCAGGTATGCATTTCCCAAATTTCAAAATCGACTTCCGCAATTAACTTTCCTCAATTGTAGATTGTGGATTGCGGGTATGCATTTCCTAAATTTCAAAAATGAATTCCGCAATTAACTTTCCACAATTGTGGATTGTGGATTGCAGGTATGCATTTCCCAAATTTCAAAAATGACTTCCACAATTATGCAGCCACAATGATCTTTTCGCAGTCGAGTTGTGTGTTGTAGATTGCATATTGTGGATTGTGGATTATGGATTGCCAGTTGTAGATTGCAGATTACTTTTCATAAATTCTCAAAAATCACTTCCACAAATCTCTTCTGCAATAGTCTTCTCGCGGATTTAACAAGCTTACACCTAGGGATTGCCGAAACTATTCTAGATCCTTGATCTTTCTCTCTTATGATCTGGGTTGTCCAAATATTCACTTCATAGAAACTTAGCATTATAATGCGTTCGACCCGCTTAGCCAATTGTGTTATTTTGTCTCAATATTTTTGGATTATTTCATCAATGTTTCCTTATGATCTTATGTTGACAACAACGTGAATTTAATCAACAATGTAATTTAAAAAATAATAATAATAATCCTTTCAAGGTTTAATATTCTTTATTTCTTTAAATTTAAAACAATGTTTAAAAATGATCATAAACCCAAGGTTTTAATTTTGCATATGCAGATATTACAAGATCAACAAGAACCAGAAGACGAATCATGCTCCAATACATAACCAAGCTTAGTGCACAACTTAGTATCGAAAGAAGTTTATGAACGAGTATTGGAAATCCAAACATAAATTCTATCATTTGTGCAATATTGGATAATATTTTTTGTAGATCTAGTACATGTTGATTGAGAACAATTTTTTTGTAAATCTAGTACATGTTGTACATCACAACTTATTTTCTTTGCCATCGTCCAACTTGATCTTAATTTCCCCTATTCCCTCAAATTCTAAAGAATTATAATCACCCATGTAGACCCTTTCACCAGTATAGGGTTGGTATTTAACAAACCAATCTCTATGTGGAGACATGTGGAAATATGCGCCATAGTCCAAAACCCAAGCATATAATAAAGATATATTGTTATTGAGAAAGAATCCTCGTACATTTCCATCTCTTCTAAATCTACTATACTAGCTTTCGTTGATGATTGATATGTTCTTTCATCATTATTTTTCTTTAGATATGACCAATCCTTACTCGACTACCTCGGTTTCCCACAATTCTGCAAGGAACCTCCAGCAATAAACAATGAAAATGAACAATATAACTAAAATAGAAAATCACAGAAGAGATTTTATTGATCGCAGGCCAATTAAAGGGGGGAACCTCCTTTTAGCAAGCTCAATAAAAAATAACTCATGGATTCCTTCATTGGCCTCAACACGTACTTATATTCTAAGTCTAATATAAACAACTACTACTCCCCATGAATGTGGGATAATACAACATACTAACGGGATGACTTACAAATCATATGCGTCCAACAAAAATGTACTAATGAAATAAAGAGAAGGGTTGAAATGGGTTCTTAACATCCCCTCCCTCTTAGAAAATCTTTGTCCTTAAAGATTTAGATGTAGAAATTATTGCAGAATCTGAAAGAGTGGTTCCCATGTAGCATCCTTTGGTTGCATGTCGTGCCACTGAATTAATACCTTTTTGATGGACCAAGAGTGAAGTTGACGAGTGGGCTTATTTAGGATGGCCTATGGATATAAAATGATGGATCCTTCATTATCCAATTCTAGTAAAACAGTTTGTGCTCTAATGTTGGTTCCAATCACTTTCTTAAGATAAGAGACATGAAATATTGGGCAAATGCAAGAAGGAGGAAGTTCCAATTTATAAGCAATGGACCCAATCTTCTCAAGAACCTTATATGGCCCATAGAACTTTGGAGCCAGCTTCTGATGCCATTTGAGTTTCAAGGAGGATTTCTTGTAAGGTTGTAGAAAAAGAAAAACCATATCATTGACATGAAAAGTGCTCAGAATGGTGTTGATCGGCTTGTTGTTTCATGTGGTTTCTTGACATGTGAAGATTGTCCTACAGAATGTGAAGAATATGATCTCGGTTTCAAATAACCATGTCAACTATGTGAACTGGTGAACTGTTGGGGGTGTATGGAAGGAGCATTGGCGATGCCTGGCCATATAATGCTTCATATGGAGTCATTTTAGATGCATTATGGTAGGAAGTATTGTACCATCATTCAACGATAGGAAGCCACTTTTCCACTGATGTTGTTGTTCAGAGATGAAGCAACGAAGATAAGTTTCCAAACATTTGTTGATAAATTTAGTCTGACCATCTATTTATGGGTGATATCCTGAATTCATATTTAGTTTGGTGCCAATGAGGAGAAATAGTTATGTCCAAAAATGACTTGTGAAAGTTGCATTGCGGTGTGAGGCAATGGAAGAAGGGATTCCATAAAGATGGAATCTCTGACCCATGAAAATTTGTACGAATGAGGAGGTGGTATATGGATGGCTGAGAGCACAAAAATTACTATATTTGGAGAGTTGATCAACCACAACCAAGATTACGGTCTTCCCTCCATATTTAGGGATCCCTTCAATGAAATCCACTGAAATATCTGTCCAAATCCTTGTAGAGATGGGAAAGGGTTCAAGCAATCTGGGAAGGAGTATCATTTCACCCTTGTGGTGTTGGAAGGGATCACATTCAGCCACCATCTATTGAATTTCCCATTGCATTCCCTTCAAAAAGAAGTTACATCGTGCCCTCTCATACGTTTTGAGGAACCCAGAGTGCCCTGTCGTTGGAGAAGCATGGAGTTCATAGAAGACATGCTATTGAAGATCTGTCTTTTGGGGAAGCACCAGATGACCCTTGTATCTCAGAGAAGAACCATCCCAAGAAAAATGTTGTACAGCAGAAGGGTTACTGACAAACTGTTGGATGATTTCAGACAATGAAGAATCATTGGCATAGCCTTTCTAAATAGATTGTAACCAATTTGGAATAGGCATAGAAATAGCTGAAATAGAAACATGGTCATCAAATGTGCAGGAAAGAGCATCTACCACAAGATTGTCTTTATCCTTCTTGTAAGTGATATCATAGTTATAAACCATGATTTTGCTAACCCATTTATGTTTTGTTGGGGATGAGACCCATTGTTCCAAGAAATATTTCAGACTCTGGTGATCAATCTTGATGTAGAAATTATTCCCTAAGAGGTATCGCCACCACTTCTATATTGCATGAAAAATAACCATCATTTCCTTCTCATATGTAGAGGCGGATAAATTATTACCAGAAAGGGATTGCTGGTGAACGCAATGGGATGTTTATCTTGAAGGAGGACAACACCAAGTCCATTGTTCGAAGCATCACTCTCAATAGTGAAGGGCTTGGAAAAATTGGGCATAGCTAAAACAAGTGTGATACACATAGCTTGTTTGTGTTTGTCAAATGCACACTCAGGGGAATGTGTCCATGTAAAAGCATCATTTTTTAGTAGATTTGTTAATGGAGTTGCAATCTTTCCATAATCATTGAAAAACTTGCATTAGTATCCAGTTAGTCCCAAAAACCCATGAAGGATCTTGAGTGTCTGAGGATTCAGCCAATTTTTCATGGCATTTATTTCCGCATGATCTACATGAACCCATTTTGTTGAAACAATATGCCCGAGATACTCTACTTCCTTCTGCCCAAAAACACATTTATACTGTTTGGAACAGAGATGGTGATCATAGAAAAGTTGCAATACAATATCCAGATGTTAGAGATGCTCAACCCATGTTTTACTATAGATGAGGATATCATCAAAGAATACCACAATGAAGATTCACAAGTAGGTACGAAATATTTTATTCATCAATACCTAGAATGTGGAAGGAGAATTCATGAGGCCAAATGGCATGACCAAAAACTCATAGTTTCCATCATGTGTGCGGAAAGTTGTTTTAGGGATATTATCCTCATGAACCTAAATTTAGTGATACCCAGAACGAAGATCCAATTTGGAGAAAAAATGAGCACCGTGAAGCTCATCTAGAAGCTCATCAACAACAGGAATTAGAAACTTATCCTAGATTTGATGTGATTAAGTGATCGAAAGTCAATGCATAGGCACCATGACCCATATTTTTTTCGAATAAGAAGCACTGGTGAAGAGGAGGAACTGGTACTAGGGTGAATAATAACTTGCTTCAGTAAATCCCAGACAAGCATCTCAATCTATGTCTTATGGTGAAATAGGTAGCGATAGAGCCTAATGGTGGGAGGGACGCTTCCAGGATGGAGTAGAATACGATGATCCTCTGATCTTGAAGGTGGAAATCCCACTAGCTCAGCAAAAACACATGCATATCAATCCAAAAAAAATTGTAGATCCAAGGGAGTAGTTGAGACAGCTGAAGGTTGCATATGAATGAAATGGAGCTTAGCGATGACACCATGTGAATTCTTCTCATCGATTTTTCCATGCGATGTGAGATGATGATGCTAAGAGACCCTGGTTGTAAGCCCTTCAATGTTTGTTTTTCCCATTGACTGAAAACTGCATCCAAATTTCAGCAAAATCCCATAAAATGGGTCCAAGTGTGAGTAACCATTGAGCGCCCAAAACCACATCACATCCGCCTAAGTGGAAGGCAAACATATCAGATCACAATTTATAATCTTCAATAGAGATTCACACATTGTGACACTTCCCTTTTCAAGGTAAGGTTCCCCCATTAGAAATAATAACTTCAAATTTGGAGAAAGGATGGACAAACCAATCATCCTATTTGGAGATCCTAGGGTCAATGAAGTTATGAATGCTACCAAAATCAATGAAATGTAAGAAGGAGATTTTTGAAGAAACCCTTGACCCACATGGTTGTGGGGTGGTAACTCCAACTAATGCATGGAGAGATATCTCTATATGGTCTTCTTGAGTAGAAGGTTCAACAGTCACCTGTTGAATGTCATCCTCATTATCTTCTCAATCTTGAGCATCATCAAAAATTTCAGGTGCAGGCGAAGAATCCACATCCAAGATATAGATATTTTTCTCAGCACATCGATTTCCTCGGGTGAATTTCTCATCACAATTATAACAAATCCATTTCTCTCTACATGCCCACATATCGGCTTCAGAAAAAATATTGGTAGGAGCGATTCTAAAAGCTAGCGAGATTGGAGGTCTTTGGGGAACCACATTTCTGAATGGAACAAAAGTGGATTTGGAGCGTTGTTGAGACATGATATTGTCCTCCACCAGATTAGCTAACCCTATAGATTCCATCATTGTGTCGGGACAAAACATTTTAACCTCATATTGGATTGCATCCTTAAGACCACTGATAAAACAACTCCTATAGAATGCATCAGACAATCCTTCTGTGTGATTAGCTAGTTTCTCAAATTTTGTCTAATACTCCCTCACAATGTTAGTTTGGCGAAGTTTGGTGAGTACTCTTGTGAATTCATCAAAAGAACTAGGGCCAAATTGTTGCAAAAGGAGTTGGAAAAAATTTGTCCAGTTTGGCTCTTCATGAGTCTTGATGTACCAATGGAATCATNTCTAAATGAAAGGATGCATGTGGGACTTTATTGACATCAAAAGTATTATGCAGAATGAAATATTGTTCTTCCCTGTAAATCCATCCAATCGGATCACCGCCATTGAAGCGAGGAAAATCAAGCTTCAACCCACAAAAATTTCTAGAAGAAGAGAACCTAGTGTCTACAGAAGAATCGGGATGTCGTCGGTTGCTCAAGGTTGAATGATCAAGATGGAGATCGAGAAAATTTTCATGCAGATATTGGAGTTTGGTCTTGAGGACAAAAAGTTCTTCTTTTGTTGCTTATTTGTTCTTACGCAGGTGACAACCATAACCATGATTTTTTTTATATGGGTAGAAAAAAATTATAAAAGCTTTTAGAAAATGAAAATTTTGAGTTGGGAAAAATTTAGGTGGGTAATTGGGGTTTAAATAGATTTTGGACACTTTATGAGGGACGTGGAAGAAGAACATGTGAATTTTAGAAGTGTTGGCCTCTATCCCTTTCTTGTCTCAACCCGTATTTCAAGAACAACACAATACCAACAAGACATCATCCCGATAGAGCAAGCTCAGTCGGCAACGCCCGCAAGGCAGGCACAGTCTCGCCCGATATATATTAACGGGTAACTTCCAGAAACATGTTTCCATAGTTGGTGAGGGATTATAGTCCCTCAATGCACAGCCAAGGTGCTCGACAAAGGCAATAGGATGATGGAGTTTTTCACTGCGTGACCAGGGCACAACTATATGCCAGCGCACGCGCGACACAACCCTGTCCTTAACCTCAACAACTGGTGCAACTTGTGCGACGCAGCTGATTCCTTTCACTTGAGAGAAAATGTGTGACTTATATTTCAACTTATTTTTTTAATCATGAACTCATACATAACATACCAGTAATGCTTTAAACATTCATTCATTCATTGATTAATAATATGGCATCACACATTCAACAGTAACTCATCAATATAGAGTAAGAAACTACTTGATATTCACATAACATTCAACATCCATCAATCATTCAACACAGGAAATAACATGGAAACCCATCTAGGAAAAACCACCAAGGTGCTCTTCATCTAGCATGAGAAATTGTGTATAGCACCTTGTAGTCTACAATATGCAGACTGTTCTTAAGATATGTCTTCCTAACTCAATATTTTTTCTCTCGTGCTCTCTGGTTTATTCTTCTATATACTCCTACTGATCCACACACAGCCTGGATAGACTCTTCTACCTCTACTATCTATGCACTCGGCTGCATATTACTTCTACTATTAGCGGTCTGCACACACAACTGCAAGATCCACAACTCAATAGCCTTCTACTGCTACCAGACTCTTCTCTGAGTCTTCATTCCTACTAACCCTAACTTTCTTAATTAAACTAAGTGAATTCATGAATGAACCACAATCAGCAACCAACAACAACCCTTATACAGAGTGATTTCTTCCTATTTATAACTTCTACAAGACCAGGCAGGGTCGACTACATACTGCACATCTATTACAGGTCGTAACCAGCTGTAAAAAAAGGTTACAAGCTGTCATATACTGACACAAGGATCTATCGACCTAACTTACATATATTCCTTCATACATGCGACGTCCTCTAGCTTACATCGATTTTAGCAGCTACGATCTTCCTAACCTATCGCTTTCTAACTGTTACCCATTTTCACTCCTGCAAGCTCACTTTTCCTTCGTTGCGCGCATGTTCTGTCCTTCTGCATCGGTCCCTTTGCTTCTTTCTTGACCTAATTTCCCCTTCTATCACACCTGTGCTTTTCCTTCCTTTCTTGCATGTCAACTTCTTCCTTTTTCACTTTTCCTGGCCCAACAGGCCCCCAACACTCACATGTGGCTCGTCCCGAGCCACTAAGTAAAAAGGGAAGTCTTTGCAAAATTTCCTGCCACAAAAATGTAGTCTCTCCTAATCACTTATGTTTCTGGTGCAGGCTCAGGCTGCGTGGGAGGACTAACCTTGTCCTAAAATTCCTTCACCATTTGTTGCACTCTAGTAACTTCCTCTATTACCTCTTATGCATATGCATCCAATTGCTCCACTCGATCGAAACTGATATGTTCCAATGGACCAGCCTCTATTGATTGTGTAATGGTTTGAATTTTCTGCTGCAGTAGCTGAATAAGGCCTATGAGTCACGTTGCCTTCGATTGGTGTGCTCCCACTTCCTCTTGCCTTGTCCGGTTGTGGTCATGGAGAGCTTGGAATTCCTGCTATAGATGCTTGACCTCATCCATATTGGTAACCTTCTACTAAAACGGCAGCTTCTTCATCTCTTCCTTTTCTGCAACAATTTTCTCCTCAGCTTTGTGCACATTTTCCCTTCTCTTTTCTGCAGTCACATATTCCAGAAGTGCTTCCCATATCATGGAAATGGCTTCAACTGCCTTAGTGAAAAATGTTTCTCCTTCACTTATCCTTCCAGCAGCCTCAGACACTGCTCTTCTTCGCTCCTCAATCACCTCAGCAGGTGTGCTTAGTACTTACCTTGCTTGCAGCTCCTCAACCTGATTCTTCAATTCAGCTACAATCCACGCCAGCTGGGAAACCTTATATGCTGAATCCTCATCTTCCTAGACCTCTTCAGGTGGTAACTCTACGATTGCAATTTTAATGCTTTCAGCTAATATAGTGTGTCTTTGTTCATGTGCCTGAATTTCTTGCTCTTTCTCCTTCAGGAGGGCCTTGTGTTGCTTAGCTTTCCTCTATTGTTTTGTTTCCTGATAGGAAACAACATTCTCTCGCAGTAGTATTTCCGTCGCAGTTTCCTGTTGTATCTCATAGACTTCTCCCAATGAAAGCTTGGAGAATTCGATCTGCAATGTGGCAAACTCATTGACCACATCATCAAATGCACCTATTCCCTTCCCTGTCTCCATTGTGCGCCTGTGGATTTGTACTTTGATGGGAAACACTATCTCTAGTATAACGAGTGGGACGTCAGGATCCACACCATATGTTTCAGCCTCGACAGTGGCTTTGATGTCATTCATGGTCTCAATAAGCTTATTAAGTTTCCCTGCAACTTTGCCAGCCACATTTTCCTACTGTGTGTTCAGAGCTTCGTGGCTTTTCTTGGCGACCTCGGCTGCAGCATTTGCTAGTTCCTGAACATCATCCTCAATAGACGTGTTTGTGTTAGCCGCTATGTTGGATTTTCTCTTC
The DNA here is from genome assembly GCA_001517045.1 of Pseudotsuga menziesii. Classification (NCBI taxonomy): domain Eukaryota; kingdom Viridiplantae; phylum Streptophyta; class Pinopsida; order Pinales; family Pinaceae; genus Pseudotsuga; species Pseudotsuga menziesii. The sequence continues at coordinate 587,461 of LPNX010007095.1, read as the reverse complement.
TTTTGTTGTGTCCCGCACTGTTGTTTTTGTTCCTTCATCTAATCATGGCTCCCCTCATCAATAGGCATATGCTCTTCATCGCTTCGATGAGAGCCACCATCACCACTGTTATCATCGTTACCTTGATCATCGCCTCCATTGTTTCCTTAACCATTTCCTTGGCCAATCCCACCATCACCACCCACGCCAGCATTTCTACCTTCGTTAGCTAGTGGGTCTTCTTGGTTTTTCTCTTCAGACAATGGCTCTGCCGGTGGGTCGCACCTTTCCTCAGGCCACTCCGCGACAATGGCGTCTAGTGCAGCATCAGTGATCATGAACCATGCCTGGTGTGCTTTCCTATCTGGGTCATTCCTTGGTTCTAGGATCATATTATGTGCACCCACCTAGAAATTTATGGAGGCATACTTGTGCACCATCGCAGCATGGACTCGGTGGGATCGCCTGATAACATCATGTAGCGCCTCAGCATGCAGAAAAAACTCGTTGTTTTTTTTTTACTAAAACGGTTATAGGCCTTTTGTATTGATCATCTGGCTAAGCATGCCAGTAGCTTTACACTCAGAGAATCTATTCTAACATATGCCTAGAATCCAGAAAAATGGGCTTGGGTGTACTCACTGACCCTTTAGTAAAAGGTCTGGAATAATTCTAAACAGACATTGAGCTTCAAATTAGCCTTAAGATAGCAGTGCAACTAGATTTGCAGAGAGAACCAATCAAAGAGAAGAGCCACCAGCACTGTTTTTTCAGCTAGCCTGTGCCCAATTCCCCCTGAGAGATTTGCCAGATCCTTCATGCTGGACCTATATTCATCACAGAATGCCTCCCTTAATTCTTTAAACTCCTGGATCACACTCTCCCAGCGTGTAATTTCAGACTTCAGCATTCTTAGTTGCTTTTGACTCCAGTTTATGAACTGCTGGCTCCTTCAGCGAATGGAAGAGATGAAAGAAAATAAAGGCTGGAGAGATCTTCCTGATAAAGGATTGAATCTTTATTTCTAAGGAGACTTGGAAAAAAATTACTCTGTTCCACTCGATCCTCCTAGCTTCCCGAGCAGGACAGCGATTGGAGAAATTCCTTTGAAAGCAGGTCAGGAACAATGAGAGCGTGGGTCAATAGATGAGCATTTGTCTTACCTCTAATCGAGCTATCCCTCAAGAGCCTTAGTCTTCACGTGGGATCTTCAATGACTGAGATCTGAATACGCTTATTTCTTTCATTGACTGAGATCTGTATACACTTAATTCTTCATTGACAGAGATCTGAATACACTTATTTCTTCATTGACTGAGAACTGTATACACTTATTTCTTTCATGGGTAGGTCCAAGAACCATATCATCACTGACCCTAGGGGATGGGCATGTGATCTTCATTTCCATTTACTATGATGACTCCTTTGCTTAATGAGGCACCAATATTGGCTTCATTGTCTGCTATTTGATTGAGGTTTCGGAGGATGTGGTAACACTTAACTTCTTCAAAGGATTTCAGCTAAGAAGTGATTTTCCGGTGATAGTGGGCCAATCCCATGCAGTTGAGGGATTTCTTCAGGTTGAGAGCCTGCATGATGATTCGGGAGTCACCAATGATAGCCAACTTATTTATGGACAGACTTCTGGCTTGCATCGGTCCTTGCCAAATGGCAAGAATTTCAGCAATGTTATTGGAATTTTGTCCCAATCCCCAGGCGAATTTGAGGATAATATTCCCTAACATGTCTAGAATGGCTCCTCCACTTCCTGCAGGTCCGGGGTTCCCTTTCGAGGCCCCATCCACATGCAGTATATGCTTGTTTAGAGAGGATCTCCATTTTATAAATTCTTGCTCCTCTAACCTGATTTCCCACGGAGAGAAATGCTTAACAGTGTTCTTGGTTCTGGTCAGCAGGTCTGGATCTAGCCCTTGAAACCAACTATACTCCTCTTTGTCAGGGCTAGCTTCATTGGTGATTTTGGAATTTGAGGCTACCAGCTCTCCTATCAATGCCTTTACTTTGGTTGCAACTTGGGCTGGTGAAACTGCCTTGTCCCTGAAAATTCTGTTATTTCGTTCCAGCCACAATTTCCAGCAGTAAATTTTAGGAATCCACATCCAGCAGTGCTTTAACAAGTTCAGACCAGAGAGGGAGAAGGGTGCATAATCAGTCCAGGAAGCGAACAAGGAAGAGATGGAAGGAGGGGGGCCAGGTTCAGCTGTGCAAGCAGGAAATTCCAGAGTTCTAGAGCGTAGGAGCACTGAAGAAAGATATGGGTCGAACTTTCCTCATGACAGGCACAGAGAGGGCATCTTGAGGGCCCCTCCCATCCTCTTTTCAAAAGGTTGTCCCAAGTTAGAATGCTATCATGAAGAAGGGACCAACAGAAGTGATCTATTTTGGGAAGAGAGGGAAGAAGCCAGATATTTTTCCACCTAGAGGGATCCGGAGCTGCCCAAGGAATGGCTTTTAAGGAAGCATAACCAGCAGCAGCCTTGTAAAGGCCTGAGGAGGAGCCCCAGCCTCTTTTGTCCTTCAGCTTAGCAGAAGTGGGGGAGAGACCTTGTAGAGCCTCTAAGAGGGAGCTTGCTTCAGTCTCGAGATCATGTGGGACAGCCCCCAGGTCCCACTTGTTCCAGGAGTCATTCGGGCTCCAGCTGGATAAATCCCAAAGAGTGAATTTGATGTTCAAGTGAAGCCAATTTTTGATATTCCCCAGTCCTTCCATATCTTTTAAGGGGGACTACCCTAGAATGGAGTCATCCCATAACTTAATTTTGGATCCATTTCCCGGAATCCAAGTGAGTTTTGAGGTAATCAAATCAAGGGATTTGAGACAGAGAGCAAGGATAGGAGATCCTTTCCTTGTCCTGGGAGGGCTATCCAGGCACCTCTCTTTGTGCCCTCTAAAGTACTTTGTCCTTAGCACTTTGGAGCTCCATGTTGTTTTACCTCTTATCATTTTCCACAGGATCTTGCCACCCATAGCCAAATTCTAAGTGGCCACATCTCTGATATGCAGCCCTCCTTCACATTTGGGGGCTTTGACCTTATTCCAGCTGACAAGATGCATTTTCCTTCCTGTATTCCTTCCCCCTTCCCAAAGGAATTTTCTCATTAGGTTGTCTATATCTTTCACGATTCCTTTTGGGGCTAACGAGATCAAAGCCTGGTAGAGAGGAATGGAGGTTAGGACAGAGTTGATGAGAATAGTTTTACCTGCTTTATTTAACCATGAAGCCCCCCAAGCCATAATTTTGGCCTTGAGTTTTTCCACCAAAGGCTCCTTCTAGGTGTGGCTTTGACCAGCAGAATTCCAAGATATTTTATGGAGTCCCACGTGGAGGTTCCTTCCATTTCCATCATTCTTGAGATACCTGTCATTTCAATGGGGGGGCAGTTTCAGCCATAAATTTTACTTTTCCTCAAGCTGATTTCACTGCCTGAGATGTCAGTGTAAGCGCCCAACTCTTTCTTGAAGGTTCTTGGTATGGCTAGGTTAGCCTGACCCAATAGAAGGGTATCATCAGCAAATTGAGCATGGTTAATTTTCTTCACTCTAGGGGTGATTGTGAGCCCCTTTAGAGAGCGTTGCTGAAGACAATTGTCCAGCTGGAAACTAAGGACCAAAGCTTGAATGACATAGAGCAAGGGGGACAAGGGACAACCCTTCCTGAGTCCCCTAGAGGCATGGAAGAAATTAGCTGGTCTCCCATTTACCAAGGGGGCAATCCAAGGTCCCAAGATACAAGCTCTGATCCAGCTGATTAAATGGGGATGGAATCCTAGCTTGAACATAACAGCAAAGAGAAAATTTAGCCGAACTTTATCAAAGGCATTAGCGAGGTCCAGTTTAACTATCATACCTTTCTCCTTCCGCTGGCATCTTGAGTGAATGGCCTCTTAGACCAGGATGATGTTGTCCTGAATATGTCTATCCTTGATGAAACCCCCCTGGTTTTCCAGAATGATCCTGGGAAGAACATTTTTTATTCTGTTTGCAATGACTTTAGTGATTATTTTGTACCCTGTATTGCAGAGAGAGATAGGCCGGAATATGGAAAATATTTGGGCCCCTTTCTCTTTGGGAATTAATGCCAGGAAGGATGAGTTAGTGCTCCCTCCTATTTTGCTGCAGTTCTGTGATTTCCTCACCATCTTGACCAGATCCTTCTGAATGATGTCCCAGCATGCAATGTAGAATCTTACCGTGAACCCGTCGGGCCCTGGAGCTTTGTCAGGGTTCATAGCTTGGAGGGCGTTTCTTATTTCCTCAGTCGTGATGGGACGAATCATATTTTTGTTATCTTCCTCATTGATTAGCGTGGGGAGAACATTAAGAGGGTATCGATCCAGCCGAGGAGATGAGTCCAGATCTTCAGTGAACAGATCGTTGTAGAAAGAGAAGGCAGCGTGCTTGATCTCTTCAATTTGATTGTAGATTTGGCCTTGAAAATGAATTTCTCTAATGCTGTTGTAATTCTTCTGGGATTCTGCTTGTTTGTGGAAGTAAGAAGTATTTTTATCGCCCTCTTTGAGCCATAGACAGCGTGCCTTTACTTGCCAATAATTTTCCTCTCTTCTCAGCGCCTTATGGAGAGCTTTTTGCAAATCGAGCTCCACAACGAGCAACTCTAGGGTGATCGTGGCACTCTCCATTAGCAGCTGGTGATTTCCTAGATCCCTTTGAGCTTCTTTCCTTTCAACGATGGGGGAGGGCAGGATATTAGCCCAGCTTTTGAGGGCTTCTTTGAGCCTTCTCAACTTTTCTTCCCAAATGAAGAATGGTGACCCAGTTACTGAAATTTGCCAGGTTTCCGAGACCAGATCGTAGAAGCCATCCATGGAGACCCAGAGGTGGTTGAATCTAAATGGGATAGGGCCCATATTTTCTCTCGGAGACAAAGAGAGGGATATTGGCTTGTGGTCAGAGGTCCAGGCCTGGAGGATTTCAGAAGTTACAAAGAGCCCCAGAGTAAGGAAGGAAGATTGGACAAGGAAACGATCCAGCCGGGCAGCAATGTGCCCTGGGCCCACTCTTTTATTCGTCCAGGTAAATTTACCTTTACTGGGTTTTATATCCTCTAGCTCCCATTCCATAATAATGTCTTCAACCCACTCCCGAGCCGGGTCTCTTACCGGAGAGCCTCCTTTTTTTCCGAAAGGGAGAGAGTTACATTCATATCACCAACAAGAATGATATTGTCATGCCGGTTGGTGGACAGGAAGGAATTCAGTGAGTCCCAACACTCTCTTTTTTTCGATAGAAGAGTAGGGGCGTAGATGTTGAAAATGCTAATCTGATGCCTTGTGTCTCGATGCTGCAGCTTCATGAAGAGCTAATGGGTAGTGCTGTGATCCTCTAGCAGGTCAAGATTTGTGGAATTCCAGAAGGTGGCTAGACCTCCTGAGGCTCCCCTAGCACTGACTACTCTACCATCTCCTTTTTTCCAAAACTTTTTGCTGGCCTGGATGGTCTCAGGATCCTCCATCTTTGTCTCCTGGATCAGAAGTATCTCCGGGGAGTTCATTCTTACTAAGTCTTTTATTGCTTCTTCTTTAGCCTTGCTTCCCATACCTCTGCAATTCTAGGAGACGAATTGCATTAATATCCGGGGGGGGGGGGGGGTGGCTCCTTTCAGAGCCCTACCTTTCTTTGAAGATCTAGTTTCTATCATGTCCGGAATGGTTTGCTGGACCCCTGTTGTCATGTCCCTGTATGATTTCTCCTCCCTTTTTTTCTGTTCTGGTTTCCTTCCTCTTGGGTTCTTTTCAGGGGTACCAACCGAGCTGCTGGTCTCTGTAGCCCCCTCATCTGATTCATCCCCCGGATCTAAGCCTATGGTGATGTGCTCATCATCCGATTTCTGAGGTTCTTTTGCTGGCTGGTCGCTCTTTTCCTTAGCTGAAGCTTTTGAGGGAGACGTGGGTTGTGAAGCTATCTCAATGGTTTCTTTCGCCGGTTCCTTTGATGTTGTTGTGCCTTCTTTCAATGGTTGCTTCAGAGGTTTTGGATTCACCGGGGGTTGATCTTTCGCTTGAACAGCTCTGGGGTCTTTTGATTTTGGGGCTGCTTTGCTTTTCTTAACCTTTTGCCAGCCTTCAGCTTCTTCCTTCTCTTGGGTTTGGTTCTTCGAACAGTTTCTCTGGAAGTGCCCATGTTCTTGGCAGGCTCTGCATTTAAATGGGAGATGTTCATAGTCCACTTTCTGGTAATGAGTCCAGGTGCCCACCGTTAGTTTCACAGCTTCCGGGAGCCCTGCCTCAAGATCCACTTCGACGCATATTCTTGCACAGTTGTAATTGGCCTTGTTGTCTGCCTTATCAACAAACTTCCCTATTCCATTTCCTATCACTTGCAGCGATTCATAGTTCCAGCAGTGGACCGACAGGTTGGGGAGCCTTACCCATACCGACACCTCCTTGAGCAGATCTACCGTAGGGTCAAAATCCGAGGTTCATCGGTTCAGATACAGCCCCTGGGTTCCCATAAAGTATGGGCCGTTTCTGAAGATGAGGTCCTTATCCTCCTTGTTAATGAATTTGAAGAGGAAGTAGCCGCTGCTCAGGGGGTAGCAGGTGACTCCTTGCTTGAGATGCGGCTTCCAGTTCCTTTGGATCCAGCTGTTTGTTGTTTTTTCCGAGCGCAAAAGCCCCATGAACTGACCTACCAGACCTCTCTCTGACAAGGCAAGGGAAATCTTGACCGAGGTCGACTTTGGCAAGGCGATTTCAGGTATTTCCTCAAGCTTTTTGATGAATTTCGGCACCATGAAAGGGGCTTTCCTCTTGCCTCCGCTGGCTACCAGTCTCCTGAAAGAATCCATCTCTGCTGAAGGGGTGGGAGGGGGGTCCCCGCCCCCTGGGGCAGCCATTGCTGCAGCCTGAAACCCTCTCACCTCTGACTCGCGCGTGCCCAGTCTGAAGCCAGAGCACTGGTGATTAGAATAATTGTATATCTGTCCAGGAAAAAAAACTCGTTGTTACTATCCTTCTAACGGATCTTATTTTTATTATCCTCCCACAAGTTCTGGTACTTTGCGCCATGGAAATGTAGTGGGACATCCATCTGTATATAATCTGGTGGGTTAGCCCATAAGGTGAACGAGATCAGGATGAGCAGCCAAGAATAGTGAAAATTGTACTTGGGGTCCTCCAGGCCTGCGTTGCTTCGTCTATTAGTTCGTTCAATAGGAACTGCAACCAATTGAAAGTCACACCTTGTGTGCAATGTTGTGCAATATTTATCGCTGCAGTGGTGCATTCATTTGGCCACATCTTGTGCAACATCTTGCACGATAGGATCCTTGCGGCGAATCTCATAGTGGTTTCTTCGATGAGGGGAATCAAGAATCCCCTACCAATGCGCTAAAGCTTATACTTTGTTTTCATCTTAGTGGTATCCCTTCCTTGGCGTAAACACGACGCGGGGTCTTCTCCTGACTTTGGCAATCCTCTGATCGTCGAGTAAGCTCGACATCGATCAGGTATGGTCGATCAAGCCATAGGCACCCTCCGTGGAAACAGACTAAGGGTTGTTTCACATATGTGTTGGCATGTAGGCTATGGCCAAAATGCGGCATGAACAGCAAGTTCATCAATCCTGCCTGGTCAATGCCAGCAGCCCACTTCATTGGTTTAAGAACCTAGGGCCCAGTCGGCCTGGTTGAATCGTCACCATGTCGTTTGCTTGTTGGGATCTGAAATTGTCTTTTATAATGATTTTATTTACATTGATTTTCTGGCCTATTTACTGTAATTTGATACAACTATCCTTAAAAAGGGCTATCTTTTTTTGTATTCCATCAATTAAAACACTTAAACGTAAATGAAGCTTAATATGTCATTTTTAATGTATTAAACGCAATATTTTGCAAATGATAAACATTTTGGTACTTCATTCAGCTCTTCTTCTGATCCTAAATTCTGCATTGGGTTTTGATGACACATTTCTTATTGGTCCACTAAGCTTGGGTTGCCGTAATACCTTTATCTTTCGATTCTGACGAGTTATGTTAATCTTGCATGTACACATAAAAACCATGACTCTATGATGAACTTTATAACATCTTAAATGTTAAAAAATAAATAATTTGAAAAATTAATTTAATAAATCATCATTCTTTAAATTTTCATAACTTTATTTACATTGAAAATAATTATAATTTTAAATGATATGGTCATGGTTTAACTTTTTTTAAAGTACCATTTCAAAAGTGTAAAGCATGACACCCATATGAATAAATATCATTACACCATGAGTATTACATTCACGTTCTAAACTCTTTTGAAATTAAATTAAAAAATAATAAAATATAATAACAAAACCCTTAACTAGTGGAATGACTTTTAGTTTGTTCAAATGCAGTTGGTTTTAACACTTGCTTAAAACTGAATGTGCACCACGTTAATTATTCCATGAAACACATAATAAAACAAATATTAATGAATGACATTGAATATGCTATTTAATTTAAAACGGTATGCAAGTCTCAAAAGGTAATAATAGTATTTGAAATATAACAGATTGTTGTTTTGCAGGTTCACGCCATGGAGGAACGGAATGCACAAAGAGATAATAGATCGGGAGCATTGAATACACAAACCAAGATGTGGGCTTTGTTTCCCACCTGGCACTTATGGATTGTGAGCTCTTGTTGGTGAAGATTCGCATTGTAGCTGGTCCAAGCCTCCAGCACATCTATTGTCCACGTTCAAGAAACCACCATCCACGATTTGGGGAAAAATGACTTGTTCAGTTTAGTTTGTAAATGAAGATTGTTTTTAGTATTTAATACATCCTATTATTAGAGGGTCTGGCCACAGAAATGGTTGACTTGCTCACCATTGTAAAAAAACTATATAAAGACATGTTTGGCCATGAAGAAGGTTGTCGGTGTATACTCTGTAATTTGCATTTTCAGTGGATATAAAAGCTCTTGCTCGGTTCTGTTCATTTGTATTTTCTCTTGCATGGTTGGTGACTAATTAGCTCGTGAATGGAACCCACTGTCACCTAAGAGGGCCCCTCAGTGACAAGTGTGTATTTCTATTATGTAGATCTGGATCTAGTTCTTTGTTCTCCTGTGCATTTATGTTCTTCTATGAGCTAAGTATTATTTCCTGCAGTTCACTTAATTAGATATTAGTTTGTTTGTTGTTTATATTTGCTTCTTATTTAGAGTATATTCAATTTGTTTAATAGAACAGATTAGTTAACAGAGCTCTGTGTTTGTATTTGTGTGTAGGAATTTCGTTTAGAATTGCTTACTCTTTATTCACTATTTTCTTTTTCTTTTACTAATGTAGCACTCACTGGTTTATTGCTGTCCATTTCAATTCAATTAGCTTAGTAATTTCCAGTTTATAATTTCCTTGTGCCTCACGCTTTTACTGTTGCAAATTCGTTTTCCTTTTCACATCTCTGTCTCATTGTTTTATCATTTGCAATTTTGTTCATACCATTCACGTTTTGCTTTGCTCAAGAGGAATATTTCAGAAGCATAGTTTGAGAAACCCGTAAGGAATCTCATCAAATGGTTCGAAAGCCACTTCCCAACTAGACCCATTTACCCCTAACCATGAAAATTTTTCCAAAATACTTAACAAGCGTGTAGAAAAGTGTTACCGAACAGACATCACATGTTTCCACTCCGTTTTTCCCATTCACATTTTCCCATTTATGCTTTACCTTTTTTGCTATTGTTTTCATGTTGTTGCTTTTTTTCCTGTAGGTAGGTACTTAACACCATATAGTTTTGCTTTCATGTCTAATCCATATGAATTTCCATAATTGAATTGCTCTTCTGCTAATAGATTACAATTGTTTTTACGGTAGGATATGCATTTCTAGAACTCTGTTAGTAGATAGAAATGGCATTAAGAATTAAAGCTTGAGTAGTTAGAACGTTTTCATTTTGTTTCATTTTCTTTAGACAGAAAAATAGAATTATTTTTGCTATCCTTTTACTTTTACTTCTCTTTCTCGTATCACAGGGTTTTCTTGCTTTGAAATTGAATTTATAGAAGATAGGGTTTTGAATTCCATAGTTTAGACATTTGATTGAATGTTTTCTTTGTTCTAGATAGCTATTTGAGTTATGTCGTGTATTTTAGTCCTTCCTTTCCAACACTAGTAGAAAGCCTTTGAAGTTGCCAAAATAGAAGTTCAATAGTCTTTTGTTTTGAAGTAGATAGTCCGCAATTGTTTCATAGATTAGATACTTGATTTCAATTCATAGAATAGGATAGATAGATTGTTTATGGTTTGAATGATTGTTTAAAAATAGTTTTTTATGATGTAGCTTAGACTTGGCGATAGTATTTCTTTAGAATTTCATAATCTGCAAATTTCCTTTTGTATTTTAAATGCAAATTTAATTTAGAATAGTTTCAATTATAAATAATAATTCATTTTAAAATTGAATTGAATTGTGAACTCTATGCTGATACAAAACTTATTAAAATTCATGTTAATGAAATATATTAATTTGATAAAAGCATTGAAATATTAAATGAGAAATCAATTTCTCAGTTCACTTTTCGTCACATGTTCTGTTTTAAGTGTCATTGCATAGTTTTATGTTTACTTAATTTGGTTTTTGTGTACTTGCTTTCCATTTCCATATCATAGGATTTATTTGCTTTTCAAACATATGACACATTTCAATTTGTTAAATAGACATTAAATAGATTTTCTTATGAATTATTTAGTTAGTCTTTAGAATAGTTATTTGTCTTGTTTTCATCAATTCATAGTTAGTTGTCGAGTTAAATTGCATAGTTTGCTTTCAATTAGTTTATTGTTTTGCAACACATTTATTTACGCTTGGTATTTAGAATATTGTTTTATTTGCTTTCTACAAATCCATAGTTCAATAATTAGGTTGAATTCCATAGATCATATAGTTAGTCCATTTTTCTAAGAAATAGAATAATTTCCATTTTATAGTAATTAGTTTATAAATTCTATCGCTGAGATATTAGTTTCTCTCTTTAATAATCAAGTTGTAATTGCATTCTTAGATAGATCTTTACTTTTTCATAAGTAGAAAAATTTTCTCATTCATAGCATAGATTAGATAATTCGTTGTAAGTTTGAGTAGTTAGTTTTGTTTTCATTAGTTAGTTCACTTTTGGACCAAGCGCTGCTTTCTAGAATAGTAATTTTTTTTTATTGCAATTTTAATATTCTTATAGGTTAAGATAACATAGAGTTATCTTTGAATTAATAGATTAGTTTTACATTTGAAATCCTAGTTAGAGTTTGAATGTCATATCGTGTATAGTGTACGAATGCAATTCCATTTCAAGGTCTATTTGACAAGTCGATTGCTAGTTTAGAACTCTTACTCAATTTTAGATAGATTACTAGCTTTAGGTTAGCCTATATTAGTTTAGGCCTTCAATCCTGCACATATAGTGTTTGCATCTCACAAGCTACCTTCCTAGATTGGCAATTAAGTTTTGAATTAGATAGTGCATATTTTAACCAACATTTTGGCGCCGTTGGCGAGGAGGTGTTGAAGGGGTTGGAAATAGGTAGATAAGGGTAGATAGGTTTCCTTTACATTACACAGCAAGGGGGAGGGGAAACGATAAGATGCAAAGATGACTTCAGTATGGAATTTTCGTAGTGTAACAGCCTGCCGCATCCACTTTAGTGGCTCGCCCCAAAGCCTTGTTGTTTCGTTTTGCAAGTGTGTTTTCTTTTCTTCAATCTTATTTTTGCAATTGTGTTTCACAAAGTGTGCTTATTTTCTTATAGGTGTCCTTACTTTTTGCAAGTTTTACTTTTCACAAAAGAGTGTTTACTTTTTTATTTATTTCCCTTAGGTGCATTTTTCTTTCCGCAAACGTAGATAGTTTACTTACCCATAGTTAAGTGTAATTTTCTTTCTGCAAACATAGATAGTTTATTTTTCCATAGTTTAATTTCATGCACGTATGCTTTTATTATGAAAATTTAGGTAGTTTACTTTTTTACAATTTACTCTTATGCAAGTGTGGTTTTCTTTCTGTATGAGTGTGTTTTCTTTCCACAAGTTAATTTCATGTAGGTGTTTTAGTGTGTTGTGTTTGAATCATAAATTTGTTTTAGTAGTAGATATTTTCTCAAAAACACCTAAAAATTTTGAGTGTTGTAAGAACCCCAGAGACTAATCCTTGTGTGAAGCAGGACCTATCAACTGGTAAAATGGATTCAAAGGTGCTCATTAGCATGAGAGAACTTTCTCAAATCCTAGGAACAGTTGGGATCTCAATCTCTCAATAAGAGAAGATCTTGATAGCAGTTGAGAGCTTATCAACCTCTCCCGAAATAACAGACGAACCAAAATCCCAAGAACTACAAAAAGATGTTCTTTGCAAGACTACAAAAGAAGCTGATACATTAGGGATTACATCCGAAGGAGAGCAGCCGAAAATTAAATATTTCTCTATGTGAAAGCTAACAAATCCAACATATTCTCAAACAACTACTCAACTAGAAGAAGAGGATTTGTATGACATAGTTCCAAAAGGTAACCTAGCCACAATACCATTCCTTCATTCGACACCTGTTGATGCAAAGAAAAGTAAGTTGGTTGAACTTCCACATTCAGGTAATCGCTACAACAATTTTTTTCATATGTGGATAAAGATACAATTCTCATTTTGCTTCGCACTTGGTTTCATTAGAAAATATCATATACTTGAATAAACATGTTTTCTTTCTTCTTAGGGTAGGGAAATATGTATATAAATAAAATGTTGCATTCTTAGTTTAGGGAATAATGCAACTTTGTTTTTTTTTCTTTTTCTTTTTCAAATAAAAGAACTAAGAATAATATCATGTTAATGACTAAACCAAAACAATCTTACATCATTATTCATTTCCATACATGCATATGTCTAATTATACCAGTCAATCAAGACCAACTTTAAACATCATGGGGATTTGTCGTAAATTAAGGTCTATCTAAAACCTAGAGGTCACTTGTACATCCTAGCTTCATTATCAGGGCATTTTATTTAAGCATATTTACTACAGGGTAGCATAAGGGTGAATGAAATTCCTAAGTTTGTGAGGGAACACTACCATAACTCTATATGAAAAGATGAATTTTGGTACTAGAGACACCTTTTATTCATTATCTTATGGCTTCATCCACTTTACACTAAATCCATCAACCGTGTGTATTCTTGATTCAATAGATTCCTCTTGCAGCCTTTATTTTGGTTCCATGATAATAAAAAGAAAAAAGAAAAGACTAGTTGTCCTCCAACCCATATACCATCCCACCCTGAAGCATGGTTTTCAGAGCTGCTCCCCCATCACTCCTTCATAGACAAATTTATTTGTCGAATATCTATAGGGAGTGGAAAACTTGGGACAAGAGCCTCTGATAGAGAACGGGTTTAAGAGGTTAATCCACTGGGGTACTGAACAGACTCACTGGAAGTGGGTACCTGCTTGTGGTATGACTGGGTAAACCCGACTGGGTACTGGACAGGCCCAACTGAAAGAGGGGAATATGCCTAGAGAGGACAACTTGTTGAAAAAAAGAGAGAGAAAAAGAGTCTAAAAAAATTTATGAAAATGACTCTATCACTAATAAAGGTTGTTGTGGGTCTACTGGAGGAAGGTATGCATGGTTGATCTAAAGAAAATGAACTCCATCAATCTTCCATTTGAGAATGCTTGTAAGTTGCACTTAAGACCCTATTGTCTAATTCATACTATACCTAGGATATCACTATCCTAGAAGTGGGACCCATAAACTTAGGAGTCTAATGAACTTGAAATGCAAACTCTGTCCATAATTACTTGAATGACGATAAACCTTTGAGAAGTAGCAGGGATGACTATTTTCCTATATGCTTTACCAACTATCTATACTCTCATATTTTCTATTTCGGAGACATGAGGAAAATCCCCTGTCATAGCTTATATGTGGTCTTCTTGAGCATAAACTGATGAATTTGCATGTGTTGAAGAATCTGCCTTAGTATGATATTACCTGTCGAGTGTTGTCGATCAAGAATGTTAACATAAGAGAGCACAACCCAGTCTTAATTCATTCATTGCACGTGGACGTGCCACACCTTTGGTCTGGCCGAAAGAGAGTCAGTTTATATGGTCTTCATAAGCATGAATTCTTACTAGTTGGTGGAATTGTATGTATTAAGAAATCTTAAATAATATGAGGTCGTTTTGGTCATCTCATAACATAACATTTTTTTTCTAAGTTCTAGTTTTCATGCAGTAATAAAGTTGGCTTAGTTTTACTGAGGATTTCCTATAAACTATTGATGATCAAACAAAGTTTTTGAATAAATGAAATACCACTTCCAATTCATTCATGGCATGCGGACGTGCCATACCTTTGGTCTGGGGAGTGTTGGGCTCCGAAATTGTATTTTATAATGATTTTATTTATATTCATTTCTCATCCTATTGATTGTAATTTGATACAACTATCCTTAAAAAGGGCTATCTTTTATTGTATTCCATCAATTAAAACACTTAAACGTAAATGAAGCTTAATATGTCATTTTTAATGTATTAAATACAATATTGTGCAAATGATAAACATTTTCATACTTCATTCAGCTCTTCTTCCGGTCCTATGCTCCGCACTGGTGTTGATGACACGTTTCTTATTGGTCCACTAAGCTTGGCTTGTCGTAATACCTTTATCTTTTGATTCTTACGAGTTCTGTTAATCCTTCATGTACACATCAAAACCATGACTCTATGATGAACTTTAGAACATCTTAAATGTTAAAAAATAAATAATTTGAAAAATTAATTTAATAAATCATCATTATTAAACTTTTCATAAATTTATTTACATTAAAAATAATTATAATTTTAAATGATAAGTCATGGTTTAACTTTTTTAAAAGTACTATTTCAAAAGTGTAAAGCATGACACCCATATGAATAAATATGAATACGCCATGAGTATTCCATTCATGAGTCTAAATTCTTTTGAAATTAAATAAAATATAATAACAAAACGCTTAACAAGTGGAATGACTATTAGTTTGTTCAAATGCAGTTGGTTTTAACACATGCTTAAAATTGAATGTGCACCATGATAATTATGCCATGAAACATATAATAAAACAAATATTAACAAATGCCATTGAATATGTTATTTAAACACTTAACAAGTGGAATGACTTTTAGTTTGTTCAAATGCAGTTGGTTTTAACACATGCTTAAAATTGAATGTGCACCACGATAATTATTCCATGAAACATATAATTAAGCAAATATTAACGAATTCCATTGAATATGTTATTTAATTTAAAACGGTATGCAAATATCAAAAGGTAATAATAGTATTTGAAATATAACAGATTGTTGTTTTGTAGGTTCACGCCATGGAGGAACAGAACACACAAAGAGATAATAGATCGGGAGCATTGAAGACACAAACCAATACGTGGGTTTTGTTTCCCACCTGCCACTTATGGATTGTGAGCTCTTGTTGGTGAAGATTCGTGTTGTGGCTGGTCCAAGCCTTGTTGGCAGTCAGCAACAACCCCTTCATTTTTCATTGAGATGAAGGGGGATTAGCTCTCTTTTATGATTTACCTTTTAAAGATTATAAAAGAGTGCCTTCAGAATCCTCGATTCTGAAGGTACTCTCAATTGTAGAAGAGTCAAATGACATATTAGAAGTTTATGAAAACATTTTCATAAATCTGATAATTAGCAGCTGTCAGTCTCATAAATTTTATATATCATCAATTTTATCATTAATTAATTTATCTGATTATATATGTTGATTTAAGAGATTTAAAAGGATATTATGCTAATTGGTGTTTAAAGAAAACATATTTTGAATTTGTTTGGGGTTTGGTATTGATAAGATATTATAAGTTCTTGAAACCCCTAGAACTAAAGGGGATTTATTAATTAAAATTTCCATTAGACCTAAAGTTCACATTTCATATGTAACTTAATATCATATCATTGCTTTGTAAAAATTATATATATATATAGCTAGTGAGAGTGCAAATAAATGAATATCATTTTGAAATTTTCATGTGTCATAGTTTTATAAGCTTTATATCCTATCCAATTTGGTTTTGGGACATAAATGGTTGGGATTTCATAAAATTTTAAAACTATATTTCGAAATGAAACTTCATGTATATACATGGTTTGAGTGTCAATACAGATCATTAGTTAGTTGCATTTCAAGAACATTAGGGTTTATTATTATAACACTCTATAATCATGTTAATAAGCACAACTACCTTCCACGTGTTATCTAGAGTAAATCATCAATCGATAGTTTTAATGAAGAGACATGACTCATATGGCTAATAGACAACTTCTGTTACCAGGATCGTTGCATTGGTATGAAGATTTGGTTAACACCTTTCATTTTAATTGACAGCTGTGAGTGAAATAATGAAATCGTATCAGTAAAATTTAATGTTACATATGACGAATAACCATTCCATTTCATGATGTTGTACGAGCTCATCATTCCAGATTTAATGTCATTAATGTTTTGATTTGTAATCCCTGAATGGAACGATTTCGATATGAAGGACTAGTTAGATTTTGAAATGTCTTT
Organism: Pseudotsuga menziesii; assembly: GCA_001517045.1. Taxonomy (NCBI): domain Eukaryota; kingdom Viridiplantae; phylum Streptophyta; class Pinopsida; order Pinales; family Pinaceae; genus Pseudotsuga; species Pseudotsuga menziesii. The sequence continues at coordinate 570,899 of LPNX010007095.1, read as the reverse complement.
TGCATTCTTATTTCTAAAGAATTTCAGTTAGTCGTGATTAGTCCATTCATTTATCATAGCGAAAACACTGGCTGTTGTGTTAATCATCTCCAAATTTGGTTAAAATGGCCAAAGTTGGAGCTCTCATCTCTGTCAGGTATGAGGCATGTGAGGATTTGACATTTCGCGTAATGTCTTATACCTGGCTGCCTATCCCTTCCATATTCACAACTCCATTCATTTCAATTCATAACCAGAGTAGTAGTGAGGGAGCTATGGCTCCACTTAGTCGATTTCAAATTTCAGGACTGGAGCTTGTTGAAGCCGATGAGAAAGTTGCTCTGTTATTTGAAAAGATTGGATGGGGTCAGTTCTTTAAATGTTTTAGTGGCCATAACGTGGAGGTTACTAAACAGTTTGCTTTGAGTTTTAAAGAAAATGTAGCCCAGATTAGAGATTTCAAGTTTATCATCAATGAAGATAAAATTGCAGAGGCTACGAAGCTTTCAAAAATTGGAGAGCAATGGTTTAAAGGTGGGAAAGTGAATAAGAAGAAATGTCAGTCCTTGTTGTTTCCCTTACCGGCCAGTGCAAAATTGAAGATTGGGGTTTTGGTTAAGTTTTTAAATCCAGAATGGCGGGCATTCTATGAAATTTTAGTCAGGTACGTATCATTTGATGGACAATTCTCTCATCTGCATTATTATCATTTGCGACTGTTGTTAGCATTAAAAGGCTTCAAACGTAATCTTCCATTTTACCTATTGCAAAGTCTGAAGAAAATGGCTCATTCGGTACAAACTACCATAGGTAATCCTAATAGAAGTCTGTTCCATCATGGTCTAATTAAAATTTTGATCCAGCATCAACTATCTATGAGCTGTAAAAATTGGGATGAGTTTTTGGTTGAATGTAAATTAGGGCCAACTCAGTACTGGCCAAACCCTCCCCCCAAAACTCATAGAAAACGAAAGGCTCCAGTGAAATCCGAAATTGGTGATGTTCATGAGGCTGAATCAAAGAATAAAGAGCTTCAAGAAGCAAATCCACCTATAAGTACTTGTATCAGTGATGATGGGGTCGTGAATATAGCTCCCTGTTACACTGAGACAACCTTGGACCAATCCCTATCTGACAAACGTTGTAGTACACCTGCAAAGGCAGAGGGAAAATTAACCAAAAATGAAGATGTTGATGCTGTTAATTATGAAAACCCCTCTGAGCTATATACTCCTCAAAAACATGGTGATGAGTCCATGCGTAAACTAGAGCAGTTAGCGTAGGTATGTTGTGACAAAGGGGGTTTTGAATCAAAAAGTCTTGTGTTTATTCGTACAAGAAGAATTACTAGAAGTATGAATACTACACCTACAGCCTCTGTTCCTACGGCCACTCAACAGAGTACTCAGACAGTGATTGTCCATCTTGAGGATGATGTTCCATCATTGGTTCCTGAAACCACGCATATGGATGAACCTACTCTTATAGAGAATAATCGTGAAAAATTGGCTAAAGACATTACAGAGTTAGGTAAGTTTGAAGCTGCTCCATCATGTATGGACGCTTATGGTTCGGGCCCCGAGCCATCTTTTATGAGCTTTCCATCACCTGGTCAAGATATAGAAAATCTTGATTCTTCTCAAGCATATGATTCGTGTCATGACAAGGAGGAAGAAACTCTCCAATAGGTCCTTGACAGGGTATACGAGACTAAAATTGTAGAATTGAAAAATGAACTAAAAGAGTGTCAAGCTAACGCAGCCTTGAAAGAGGTGGAAAATAAGACATTCAAGGAAGAGTTATTAAACTAGATTAGTAGATGGAAGAAGATGAACATCAAGAAGAACCAATACAAGAAAGCAAAAAAATCAATGATAGATACAAACCAACACTTGCTCGAACAAGTAGAACAACAGAAGCTAGTAATCATCAGGCTCAAATCCAAACTCTCTGAAGCCAGAAGAGTGATCAATTTACAAAGTAGAACCTGATGATTGTTTCTATTTTAAGTTATATGGTTTATCTCTCTGTCAACAGGTAATAAAAGTTTTTTTTTTAATGCATGCCTGCAAAATCACAGATTTTACAGGCACGCACATAATTTATTGTTCTTTTGTTATTTCTGTTAAAATTGATTATAAATAAGATTCTCGTGTTTGTTTAAACAAGTGGACATGGTATCATTATCCTTAGCAAATACAGGATATTTTGGATCTCAGTGGGATGACATTGATGCTTCTTGAAGATTGGAATTTCAACATAGCCACGAATGTGCCAGTTCCTTTAAATCAACAAATGTTTCAGGCTAGTCGCTTTTGATTATTGTTATCTTCTAGTGACAAGTGTCTATTGAAGAGATTCGATGCACTTTAATAGTGATAGGACTCCTATAGTATTGCATATAGCATTTATGAAAAAACTGAATTGAAAGACTAATAGGATTATATAAACTAGTAACTTTTATGCAAAGGGGGATGGAGTGACAAAAGAGAGACATCATTGAAATATTATTTTGGTACTAGTTTGGTTCTTGACTGAGGTTTTATCTTCAGAGGTGGAATGTGACTGGAAATTTTCAAACTGATATCGTTGATCGGTATTATTTTGGATACTCTTTTTATATTTCAGTATATAATATTCTATTTATAATATTGATGCAGTATACTTGGTTATGCTTGTACTCATTATGTGATATTACACTTTGTCAACACAATATTGTTATTTGAATTAAGTATGTTATTATAGTTGAATTAATCAGTGTTTTATTGAAAATTCAAGATATAATGATATATATATTTATGTCTATCTGATCTCATTTGTATTTTTGCGATGATTTCATTTTGAACATTATCTTTTATTCAAATATCTAATGTTGTTTATTAGTTGTTAATTAATTAAACTTTTCAGAAAAAATCGAAGTAATTGCTTATTTCAATTTCTCTGTCAAGGTATTTTATAGCAGAATGATTTAGTGTGGACGGTTTAAATATTTTCATTTAAATATTACTCCTATATCTTTATGTTCATCATTATATTAATTAATAATTAATATAATATTCAAATTGCTCTTAGCTGAGATAGGATAGTTTAGTTAGTGTTATTATAGTATAGTTTATATTTAACAGTTGTTAAATAGAATTTGTGTAATTTTAGAATAATTTTAATAGTCTTTTAAAATTTAGAATATTAAATATAAAACTAAATCGAAGACTTTCCTTAAGAAAGCAATTATAGGTTAACCTAGGTAGTAGAGAACTAATTTTAGGGTTCATTTAGATAGAAATAACATTAGGATAGATTTTTACTGAATTTTAGTTTCTCCTTAAGAGAAAAATTCAGTTGGTAGCAAAACCATAACCTATGAGATTTTGCTATCCCAAACACACCGGGAGCTGCTTTAAGCTGCTTTGTGTGGGCTTAATCTCCTTGTTGGCCTAGGTCAGAAAATCAGGCCAACAAATGGCGCTAGAAGGAGGGCCTGTTAATGAATAATGGAAGGTGAAACTAATGATAAAATTTCAACCAGTCAACATCCTCTAGAAGTCAGTAGATCACCGTTTATAGAAACTGTTAGGAGCATCCTCAAACGTGATCCTATCACATCTCCATTTACTCCTGAACAAAGTACTCAAACTTTAGAAGAATCACGACATATTCTTACGAGAGCATATGCTAATCAACTTGGTGTATATCCAATAGATTATGGTCTACCTAGACAACAGTGACATAATCCGCAATTGAACATAGTTACTCAATATTTGGAAGAAGCTGATAGCACTCCACGTGATCAAATTAGAAGTCATCAGAGACAAACTAATCAAACAAACACTGCTAGAAGATTAACTGCAGAAGGCGGTTTTGATCAGCCACCTTCTCCTCCAGAATCACCACCTGATAATCCAAGATCATCCAATTCAGAGAGTTCTTCAGGTTCTGAGAGAAGCCATATGGCAGGAAACGTACCTATGGGAGGAGGAGCTAATCCTCCACCTAATCCACAACTCCCTTGGCTGAAAACAGCTGTTGTAGCTGTCCCTGGTGTACAACATCCTTTTCCTAAACACTCAGATAAACTTCTTCCTAAGTTTAACCCAGATGATAAAGAACCTGCAGAGGTGCATGTAGAAAAATTCATGTTAGTTGTTCAAACCATGAACGTTCAGCATGAAGACGTGGTTTGTTGATTTTTTCCTCTAACTTTCGAAGGAAGAGTCTCTACTTGGTACTTTTCGTTAGTACAGGGATCAATCACAAATTGGGGTGAATTTAATAAAGCTTTTTTAGATAAATTTGGGGAAGATAAAACACCTACTCTTTTAGCTCTAGAGTTATCTCGGATTAAAATGGAGTCTAAAGAAAGAATTAAAGATTTTAACCAGAGGTTTCTAACATTAAAAAATAAAATTCCAGTTGCTTCTCAACCACCCGAGGATATAATTATTGAAAATTATACTTTAGATTTACCAAAATATTCTGGGATGTTTGTTAAGAGAGCTGGGAAAACAACATTAGTAGAAACTTTTGAGGAAGCCATTAAAGTCGAGAAAGATTCTATGTCCTATGAACCAGATAGAAGTGGGAAATCTGATACTTTTCCCCATAGGAAGATGGAAAAACTTAATGCATAAAAAGATAAAGCATTTGATATAGAACAACTACAAAATGCTATTCGGGCATTAACCAATGAAGTTGTAGGATTAAAGAAAACCAATTTTGAAGCTTCTTCTTCTAGGAGATATTTTAGAAATCAGTTTAGACAAAACCCGAATACAAATAATAAAAATACACCACCTGACATAGCAGCAAATGAAGAGATTTTTAATACAATTCAAGTTGTTTTATCTTTATCTGAGACTCCTTCTAATCAAGAAATAATGGAAAATGAAGAAGAAGAGGAATCAAAAGATGATGAAGAATCAGAGGAACCTCAACAAGTTAACGGTCATTTCTGGGACAGTCTTGTAAAATAATATGAGAGTAAAAGTCCGCCTACAGGACAACATGCCTATAATACTCGTAGTAGAACATTCGCAAACACTCCTGGAGCCTCGTCAAGTTCTACTCCAAATAATGACAACAAAAATTCACAACCTAATAAACAAACTCAATATAGCAAGCAGACTCAATCAACCAAAATTACCCAACCCATTCAAAATGCTCCAAAATTAGATTTACAATATGATATAATTGAAGATTTAAAGAAGACACGTGCAAACATCAGTATGTACGACCTTCTTCAAATTTACCCAATGCCTAACAGTCATGTTATAAATCCTACCATGAGTTCAGTTATTCCTAATACGAAACAAAATGTTGCTGCAAACAGTTCTAATAATGATTCAACAGCAACTGATAAAAGAAAATCAACGGTTGACAAAGCCTCACTAATAGGAAAGAATTCTAAATCAACCACGCCTCCATTCTTACTTACCTTTGAGATTTTTAATAGGAATGTTCATAATTGCATGGTAGACTCCGGAGCATTCTCCAATGTGATACCTTTATCAGTATGCAAAAGGTTGAATGGGAAATATGTTCCATCAAATTCACAAATAACTCAATTGGACAGGATGAATGTGAAGGTTGTAGGGGAGATGAAAGATGTTTTAGTCAGGATTGCTTGTAACCCTTCAGTTTATCAAATTATAGATATTGTTGTTGCAGATATTCCTGATGCATATGGGCTATTTTTAAGTAGAGATTGGTCTCAACAATTGAATGGATTCTTTGCCACAGATTGGTCAACATTATGGTTACCTAAGAACGAAAATTCAAATCAAATAAAGATAAATAGAGAAAGATATATGAAACATACTGTGACTGAACTACATGATCCTAGCGAACCTGTTTTATTTTCAGATTGCATTATGGGAAATTACATGTATGAATTGGGATTTGGTAATCTTAAAGCTGAAAATTCTGCTTTTTCTAAAAATAAACAGCAATCAGAAATTAGAAATGTGACATCTATTGCTCCTGACTCTTCATTCAAGGAAATTATTAATGATGTAGATAATCTTAATATTGTAAATATTATAGAAAGCAAAGTAGTTGTTAATAGTTCTACTTGGACTCTATATTTTGATGGTGCGAAATCTAAAGAAGGAGCCAGAGCTGGTTGCTTGCTGGTAGACCCTCAGGGAAATAAAATATGTATAGCTTGTAGGATGGAATTTAATTGTACAAACAATACTGTGTAATATGAATCTTTAATACAGGGTTTGAAAAAAGCAATTGATTTGGATATGAAAGAGTTAATTGCTTACGGTGACTCCAAAATTATCGTCAGACAGGTCCGTAACTCTATTCACTGCCTATCTGAACATTTACAGAATTATCGACGAGAGGTATGGAACCTTATTGCACATTTTGATGCATTTAACATAATTTCAATTCCAAGAACTCAAAATCAAGAAGCAGATTTATTGGCAAATGTAGCATCAAAACTAATTCCATTAGAAAATCTTAAACTAGATTTCTTTTTAGTAGAATTGATTTTTAGGCCTTCTATACCAGATAACATTTTTAACTGGCATGTATTTGATAATGATGTCCAGGTGCTGAATTTTCTGATGAATGAGGATACCTTTAAAGATTCAGCCATTGATGAAGTTACTCATGACAAAAATCTGCAGGATTTTTCGGTAATAAATGATTTTTGTTCAGTAGAAAAGGCTTTTGAAAAGGTAAAACCGATCCCTAATTCAGTATTAAGATTAGAAAAGTTCTTTGATCTTCAAGATAAATTTAGATCTGTCCCTAATTGTAAAACTAATATCTCTCAAATGAGATATGAAAGTATAAATTTAGGAACAGAACTGAACTCCCAAACTATAAATCTAGGTATAGATTGCAACCCTGCAGAAAAAACAGCATTTATAAAGTTGTTTAAAGAATTTAAGGATGTCTTTGCATGGACATATGATGATCTGAAAACCTTCAACACACAAGTCATGCAACACATAATTCCAATTAAACAGGAGTCAAAACCTTTTCAACAAATATTAAGGAAATATCACCCGTCACTAGAACCAACAATTAAGAAGGTACTAAATAAATTGTTAGCTGCCAAGATTATTTTTCCCATCAGACATACTCAGTGGGTAGCCAACTTAGTTCCAGTCAGGAAGAAAAACGGAGATATTAGATTATGTGTGGATTTTAGAAATCTTAATAAATCTTCTGAAAAGGATAATTACCCAGTTCCTCCCATGGAACAAATTCTTCAAAAGGTGTCTGGGTCTGAGATATTGTCACTTCTTGATGGCTTCTTAGGATACAATCAAATATTAGTTTCCCCATATGATCAATTGAAAACAGCTTTTAGAACTCCATGGGGAACATATGCTTACTGCAAGATTCCCTTTGGGTTAATCAATGTTGGAGCAACTTTTCAACGAGTAATGGATATTGCTTTTAGAGGCTTAATTAACCATTCAGTCGTTGTCTATTTGGATGACGTTACTATATATTATAAATATCGACCTGATCATATTAATCATCTTAGAAAGGTATTTGAATGATGTAGAAAATTTGGAATATCCTTAAATCCTAAAAAAACAATATTTGTTGTTTTAGAAGGTATTTTATTAGGTTGTGTGGTTTCAAAACACGGAATCATGATTGATCCTGAATGAACCCAAGCCATTTCAAAAATAACTTACCCTTCTAGCAAGAAAACAATGCAATCATTTCTCGGTAAAATAAATTTTGTTACAAGATTCATTCCCAGTTTCTCCGAAATCATTCGTCCTTTGCAGAAAATGATTAAGAAAGACGCTATTTTTAATTGGGGACAAACTGAAAAGGAGTCATTTCAGAAAATTTTAGAAGCCATTTCATAAGCTCCTAGCCTTCTAAGCCCAGATTTTAACAAAGATTTCATATTGTATACTTTCGCTTCCGACATCTCATATGCAGCAGTTTTAACCCAATTAAATCGGCAAAATAACGAAGTACCAATCTCCTTCATGAGTTCAAATTTTAAAGGTGCCGAACTTAATTACCATGAAGTTGATAAGCAAGCTTTTGCTGCTTTTAAAGCTCTCAAACATTTTCGTCCATATTTATTGAAATCTAAAACGAAAATAATAGTCCCTTATCCCTCAGTCAGAAACTTGTTAGTGCAAAAGGATTTAGGTGAGAAAAGAGCACCTTGGATGACAGCTCTTCAAGAGTATGGCTTAGAAATTAAACCCTCAACGATAGTCAAAGGTTAAGGATCATGTAAATTAGCTGTTGAAGCTGCTCATCTACCTAATGATAAAGCTAAAACTATCATTGATGAGGTTTTACTTACCAGAGAAGTATATTTCTATCCTCCACCACAGAATTCCTGGTATACAGACATAAGAATACTTTTGGAAACAGGAACTTCCCCTGATTACCTAGAACCAAGGAAGAAAAGAGCACTTAGATTGAAATCTTCTCCTTATTTAGTAATTGATAATGTCCTTTTTCGGAGAAATTCAGATGGAGTATTGCTTCGATGTCTAGATAAAGATGAAACGGAAGTAATTCTGAAGGAGTTACATTCTGGACCAGCAATAGGTCATTTTGGTGGAGAAACTACTGCACATAAAATTCTTAGGGCTGGCTATTATTGGCCTACCTTGTTTCGAGATTCCTATGCTTTTGTCAGAAAATGCCAGGAATGTCAACTTGCTGCGGGAAGGGTTAAGAAACCTGCTTTTCCTTTACAACCAGTTTCAGTAGAAAGACCCTTTCAGCAATGGGGTATTGATATAGTAGGGCCAATAAATCCTCCCTCATCTAAACAACACAAGTATATAATAACTGCAACTGATTATTTTACTCGTTGGGCAGAAGCTGCACCATTAAGGGTTGCAAAAACCAATCAGGTTATATTATTTTTACAATCCTTTATCATAACAAGATTTGGTGTTCCAGATTCCCTCGTCTTTGATAATGCTTCATATTTTTCATCGGTTGAGTTAACTCAATTTGCCTTAGAGAAGGGAATAAGAATCAGGTATTCAGCTAATTACCATCCTCATGGAAATGGCTTAGCTGAATCAACAAACAAAAATTTATTGAAAATTCTCAAAAGAACTATTTCAGTTCACCATTGTGATTGGCATACAGAATTAGTCAATGCCCTTTGGGTAGACAGAGTAACTCCTAAGGCTGCGATAGGTAACTCACCCTTCTTCTTAGTGTACGGAACTAAAGCTATTTTACCACCGAATTTATTTTTACCTTCATTACAGTTAGCTCAGTCTATTCAAGATGAAGATTGTCCAGCAATAGAAAAGAGGATCAATACTTTGTTAAAACTTGAGGAAGAAAGAGAAAAGTCAAAACAACACTTTACAAAATATCAACAAATTGTGAAGTCTTGGTTTGACCAATCCTTAAGTTCCAATCGAGAACTTCAGGTGGGAGACTTAGTTTTAAAATGGGATAAAGTTCATGAGGACAAAGGAGATCATACTAAGTTTCAAAAGCTTTGGCTAGGTCCCTTTGTTATTGCTCAGAAGATAGGTCCAAGTACCTTTCGTCTGCAAACACTAGAAGGTTAGTTCGAAACATTCCCAGTGAATGGACTGATCCTGAAAAAATATTTCTGTTAATATTTTAGGTCTTAAAATGTATATAATTTGTTTGTTGTTTGTAAATAACTTTATATTTCATATAAAAACTGATTTATATTTAAAGGATGATGATAAATTCATAAGACTTATGTAACTTTTAAACATCATTCCGCTATTGCGACCAGTTTTGATTTTCTTAGTCAAATATTGCAGACTGTCAAATTTTTTGTATATAATCAGTCAGTAATCTTTAGATGTCAACTGAAGAAATAAATATAAATAAATAAATCTTCCAATTGAAGAAGAGTCAGTTTGCTTATTATGATACTAGACTGAAATCTTTTAAAATTTGCTCAGGATGATCAAGGTTTATTAAATCTATAAAAATCCTATCATTATTTTATTTTTAAGTATTACTCAGATTATTCCTTACCTTTTTATTTTTTATAAAAGTTGGGATAGCTTATTAATGTCTTTTTCGAAGCTTGTACTTTGAAAAACTCTTATAGATCTCCACCATCAGTCTTCAAAATTATTTACAATCTGAAAACTTTTTAGAATTTGTTCCAGTCAATAAAATGCTAAAATGAGAGATGGAAGGTCTTAGTAATAAGCCGATCTGATCAGAATCATAAATATCACTAGTATGACATTATTAGGAAACTAGTAATGGCTATTGGTTTAATAAACCAAGAGATAAGGGGTCTCATCACGAGCCAGTTGATTCATTTTCTAGTGATATTAATGACTGAAATTACCATTCGGTCACCATGCTGGGTAATGATCTCTCATTTTATAAAATTTAAAAAAAAACTTCAAAATTTTAAAGAAAACATAATTTTGACTGAAAAATAGGAGGTCTCATCACGAGCCGGCCTAATCATGATCATCAGTGTTGTCTAGGATAACTTCATTTCTTATCACCAGGGTGATGGCTTTTGGTTTAAAAAAACAAGAGACAAGAGGTCTCATCACGAGCCGGCTTGCTTATTCCAGACAGCTCTCGTGAATGATACTATCACATTGGGATACCATACCTAGATAGTAGTATTCAGTCAGAATTATTGTTTAAAGAAAAAGAAAAGAAACGAAAAGAAAATTATTATGTTTATGGAACAAATTCTGGAAAGTTTTCGGAAAAGTAAATTTCTATATCCTATACTGATGGTGCAGGTTTTTTTTACTATGAAGTACTTTGTTTCGATCAGGATATTTCTAAGTTTATCTTTAACAAGATCTCTATTTCAAAAGATGGAATATTTCTGAGTTATACTTATAAATATGAATAAAAATAATGGTTTTTATTTAGATAAAGAATTTTTTATTGTTTTTAATAAATTTTAAGATTTTGTTTATATCATTTTTTAAGTCGTATGAGTAGAGATAACTCGTTCGCCCAGGTCGTCGCCATTTGTTGGCAGTCGGCAACAACCCCTTCATTTTTCATTGAGATGAACGGGGATTAGCTCTCTTTTATGATTTACCTTTTAAAGATTATAAAAGAGTGCCTTCAGAATCCTCGATTCTGAAGGTACTCTCAATTGTAGAAGAGTCAAATGACATATTAGAAGTTTATGAAAACATTTTCATAAATCTGATAATTAGCAGCTGTCAGTCTCATAAATTTTATATATAATCAATTTTATCATTAATTAATTTATCTGATTATATATGTTGATTTAAGAGATTTAAAAGGATATTATGCTAATTGGTGTTTAAAGAAAACATATTTTGAATTTGTTTGAGGTTTGGTATTGATAAGATATTATAAGTTCTTGAAACCCCTAGAACTAAAGGTGATTTATTAATTAAAATTTCCATTAGACCTAAAGTTCACATTTCATATGTAACTTAATATCATATCATTGCTTTGTAAAAATTATATATATATAGCTAGTGAGAGTGCAAATAAATGAATATCATTTTGAAATTTTCATGTGTCATAGTTTTATAAGCTTTATATCCTATCCAATTTGGTTTTGGGACATAAATGGTTGGGATTTCATAAAATTTTAAAACTATATTTCGAAATGAAACTTCATGTATATACATGGTTTGAGTGTCAATACAGATCATTAGTTAGTTGCATTTCAAGAACATTAGGGTTTATTATTATAACACTCTATCATCATGTTAATAAACACGACTACCTTCCACGTGTTATCTAGAGTAAATCATCAATCGATAGTTTTAATGAAGAGACATGACTCATATGGCTAATAGACAACATCTGTTACCAGGATCGCTGCATTGGTATGAAGATTTGGTTAACACCTTTCATTTTAATTGATAGCTGTGAGTGAAATAATGAAATCGTATCAGTAAAATTTAATGTTACATATGACGAATAACCATTCCATTTCATGATGTTGTACGAGCTCATCATTCCAGATTTAATGTCATTAATGTTTTGATTTGTAATCCCTGAATTGAACGATTTCAATATGAAGGACTAGTTAGAGTTTGAAATGTCTTTTGCATTCTTCTTTCTGAAGAATCTCAGTTAGTCGTGATTAGTCCATTCATTTATCATAGCGAAAACACTGGCTGTTGTGTTAATCATCTCCAAATTTGGTTAAAATGACCAAAGCTGGAGCTCTCATCTCTGTCAAGTATGAAGCATGTGAGGATTTGACATTTCGCGTAATGTCTTATACCTGGGTTCCTATCCCTTCCATCTTCACAACTCCATTCATTTCAATTCGTAACCAGAGTAGTAGTGAGGGAGTTATGGCTCCGCTTAGTCGATTTGAAATTTCAGGACCGGAGCTTGTTGAAGCCGATGAGAAAGCTGCTCTGTTATTTGAAAAGATTGGATGGGGTCAGTTCTTTAAATGTTTTAGTGGCCATAACGTGGAGGTTACTAAACAGTTTTCTTTGAGTTTTAAAGAAAATGTAGCCCAGATTGGAGATTTCAAGTTTATCATCGATGAAGATAAAATTGCAGAGGCTACGGAGCTTCCAGAAACTGGAGAGCGATGGTTTAAAGGTGGGAAAGTGAATAAGAAGAAATGTCAGTCCTTGCTGTTTCCCTTACCGGCCAGTGCAAAATTGAAGATTGGGGTTTCGGTTAAGTTTTTAAAGCCAGAATGGCAGGCATTCTATGAAATTTTAGTCAGGTACGTATCATGTGATGGACGATTCTCTCATCTGCATTATTATCATTTGCGACTATTGTTAGCATTAAAAGGCTTCAAACTTAATCTTCCACTTTACCTATTGCAAAGTCTGAAGAAAATGGCTCATTCGGTACAAACTACCATAGGTAATCCTGATAGAAGTCTGTTCCATCATGGTCTAATTAAAATTTTGATCCAGCATCAATTGTCTATGAGCTATAAAACTTGGGATGATTTTTTGGTTGAATGTAAATTAGGGCCAACTCAATACTGGCCAAACCCTCCCCCCAAAACTCATAGAAAACGAAAGGCTCCAGTGAAATCCGAAATTGGTGATGTTCATGAGGCTGACTCAAAGGATAACGAGCTTCAGGAAGCAAATCCACCTATAAGTACTTGTATCAGTGATGATGGGGTCGTGAATATAGCTCCCTGTTACGCTGAGACAACCTTGGACCAATCCCTATCTGACAAACATTGTAGTACACCTGCAAAGGCAGAGGAAAAATTAACCAAAAATGAAGATGTTGATGCTGTTAATTATGAAAACCCCTCTGAGCTATATACTCCTCGAAAACATGGTGATGATTCCATGCGTAAACTAGAGCAGTTAGCGCAGGTATGTTGTGACAAAGGGGGTTTTGAATCAAAAAAAATTGTGTTTGTTCGTACAAAAAGAATTACTAGAAGTATGAATACTACACCTACAGCCTCTGTTACTACGGCCACTCAACAAAGTACTCATCCAGTGATTGTCCATATTGAGGATGATGTTCCATCATTGGTTCCCGAAACCACGCATATGGATGAACCTACTCTTATAGATAATAATCTTGAAAAATTGGCTAAAGACATTACAGATTTAGGTAAGTTTGAAGTTGCTCCATCATGTATGGACGCTTATGGTTCGGGCCCCGAGCCATATTTTATGAGCTTTCCATCACCTGGTCAAGATATAGAAAATCTTGATTCTTCTCAAGCATATGATTCGTGTCATGACAAGGAGGAAGAAACTCTCCAAAAGGTCCTTGACAGGGTATACGAGACTAAAATTGTAGAATTGAAAAATGAACTAAAAGAGTGTCAAGCTAACGCAGCCTTGAAAGAGGTGGAAAATAAGACATTCAGGGAAGAGTTATTGAACTGGATTAACAGATGGAAGGAGATGAACATCAAGAAGAACCAATACAAGAAATCAAAAAAATCAATGATAGATACAAACCAACACTTGCTCGAACAAGTAGAACAACAGAAGCTAGTAATCATCAGGGTCAAAGCCAAACTATCTGAAGCCAGAAGAGTGATAAATTTACAAAGTAGAACCTGATGATTGTTTCTATTTTCAGTTATATGGTTTATCTCTCTGTCAACAGGTAAAAAAAGTTTTTTTTTTAATGCATGCCTGCAAAATCGCAGATTTTACAGGCACGCACATAATTTATTGTTTTTTTGTTATTTCTGTTAAAATTGATTTTAAATAAGATTCTCGTGTTTGTTTAAAGAAGTGGACATGGTATCATTATCCTCAGCAAATACATGATATTTTGGATCTCAATGGGATGACATTGATGCTTCTTGAATATTGGAATTTCAACATAGCCACGAATGTGCCAGTTCCTTTAAATCAGCAAATGTTTCAGGCTAGTGATTTTTTATTATTGTTATCTTCTAGTGACAAGTGTCTATTGAAGAGATTCGATGCACTTTAATAGTGATTGGACTCCTATAGTATTGCATACAGCATTTATGAAAAAACTGAATCGAAAGACTAATAGGATTATATAAACTGGTAATTTTTATGCAAAGGGGGATGGAGTGACAGAAGAGAGACATCATTGAAATATTATTTTGGTACTAGTTCGGTTTCTGACTGAGGTTTTATCTTCAGAGGTGGAATGTGACTGGAAATTTTCTGACTGATATCGTTGATCGGTATTATTTTGGATACTCTTTTTATATTTCAGTATATAATCTTTTGTTTATAATATTGATGCAGTATACTTGGTTATGCTTGTACTCATTATGTGATATTACACTTTGTCAACACAATATTGTTATTTGAATTAAGTATGTTATTATAGTTGAATTAATCAGTGTTTTATTGAAAATTCAAGATATAATGATATATATATTTATCTCTGTTTGATCTCATTTGTATTTTTACGATGATTTCATTTTGAACATTATATTTTATTCAAATATCTAATGTTGTTTATTAGTTGTTAATTAATTAAATTTTTCAGAAAAATTCGAAGTAATTGCTTATTTCAATTTCTCTATCAAGGTATTTTATAGCAGACTGATTTAGTGTGGACGATTTAAATATTTTCATTTAAATCTTACTCCTATATCTTTATGTTCATCATTATATTAATTAATAATTAATATAATATTCAAATTGCTCTCAGCTGAGATAGGATAGTTTAGTTAGTGTTATTATAGTATAGTTTATATTTAACAGTTGTTAAATAGAATTTATGTAATTTTAGAATAATTTTAATAGTCTTTTAAAATTTAGAATATTAAATATAAAACAATCCAAAATCGAAGACTTTCCTTAAGAAAGCAATTATAGGTTAACCTAGGTAGTAGAGAACTAATTTTAGGGTTCATTTAGATAGAAATAACATTAGGATAGATTTTTACTGAATTTTAGTTTCTCCTTAAGAGAAAAATTCAGTTGGTAGCAGGACCATAACCTGCGAGATTTTGCTATCCCAAACACACCGGGAGCTGCTTTAAGCTGCTTGTGTGGGCTTAATCTCCTTGTTGGCCTAGGTCAGAAAATCAGGCCAACAAGCCTCCAGCGCATCCATTGTCCACGTTCAAGAAACCACCATCCACGATTTGGGGAAAAACAGCTTGTTCAGTTCAGTTCGTAAATGAAGATTGTTTTCAGTATTTAATACATCATATTATTAGAGGGGTCGACCACTGAAAGGGATGACCCTCTCACCATTGTAAAAAAACTATATAAAGACATGTTTGGCCATGAAGAAGGTTGCCATCGTATACTCCGTAATTTGCATTTTTAGTGGATATAAAAACTCTTTCTCGGTTCTGTTCATTTGTATTTTCTTTTGCATGGTTGGTGACTAATTAGCTCATGAATGGAAGCCACTGTCACCTGAGAGGGCCCCCCAGTGACAAGTGTGTATTTCTATTGTGTACATCTGAATTTAGTTTTGTGTTCTCCTGTGAATTTATGCTCTTCTGTGAGCTAAGTATTATTTCCTGCAGTTCACTTAATTAGATATTAGTTTGTTTGTTGTTTATATTTTCTTCTGATTTAGAATAGATTCAATTTGCTTAATAGAACAGATTAGTTAACAGAGCTCTGTGTTTGTATTTGGGTGTGTAGGAATTTTGTTTATAATTGCTTACTCTTTATTCACTGTTGTAGCACTCACTAGTTTATTGTTGTTCATTTCAATTCAATTAGCTTACTAATTTCTAGTTTCTAATTGCCTTGTCCCTAATGTTTTTACTTCTGCAAATGCGTTTTCCTTTTCACATCTCTGTCTCATTGTTTTATCATTTGCAATTCTATTCATACCATTCACGTTTTTCTTTGTTCAAGAGGCAAAATTCGGGAGCATATTTTGAGCAAGCCACAAGAAATATCAAGAAACAGTTCAAAACCCACTTCCCAATTAGACCCATTTACCCCAATATGCAGGCAGTTTTCCGAATTACTTAACAAGTGTGGAGAAAAGTGTCGTCGAACAGACATCACATTTTTCCACTCTGTTTTGCTCATTCATGTTTTCCCATTTACGTTACCTTTTTGTTGTTGTTTTGTTGTTCCTATTTTGTTGTAGGTAGGTGCTTAACACCATATAGTTTTGTTTTCACGTCCAAGCCATATGAATTTCCATAATTGCATTGCTCTTCTGCTAATAGATTGCAATTGTTTTTACAGTAGGATCTGCACTCTTTTCGAGAACTATGTTAGTAGATAGAAATGGCATTAAGAATTAGAGCTTGAATAGTTTGAACGTTTTCATTTTGTTTCATTTCTTTTAAACAGAAAAATAGAATTATTTTTGCTATCCTTGCACTTTTATTTCCATTTCTCGTATCATAGGGTTTGCTTGCTTTGAAATTGAATTTGTAGAAGATAGGGTTTTGAATTCCATAGTTTATACATTTGATTGAATGTTTTCTCTATTCTAGATATCTATTTGAGTTCTATCACGTAGATTAGTCCTTCCTTTCCAACAATTTTAGAAACCCTTTTAAGTTTCCAAATAGAAGTTAAATAGTCTTTTGTTTTGAAGTAGATAGTCCACAATTGTTTCATAGATTAGATCTTGATTTCAATTCATAGAATATGATAGATAGATTGTTTATGGTTTGAATGATTGTTTTAAAATAGTTTTCTCTGATGTAGCTTAGACTTGGCAATAGTATTCCTTTAGAATTTAATAATCTGCAAATTTTCTTTTGTATTTTTAAATGCTAATTTAATTTAGAATAGTTTCAATTGTAAATAATAATTCATTTTAAGATTCAATTGAAGTGTAAACTCTATGCTGATATAAAATTTATTAAAACTCATGTTAATGAAATCTATTAATTTGATAAAAGCATTGAAATATTAAATGAGAAATCAATTTCCCAGTTCACTTTCTGTCACATGTTCTGTTTTCTCTATCACTACATAGTTTTATGTTTACTTAATTTAGTTTCTATGTACTTTTCTTTCCATGTCCATATCATAGGATTTATTTGTTTTTCAAACATAGGACACATTTCAATTTGTTAAATAGACGTTAAATAGATTTGCTTATGAATTATTTAGTTAGTCTTTAGAATAGTTATTTGTTTCGTTTTCATGATGAAAAAATTTGTTGTCGACGCATTTATTTACATTTGGTATTTAGAATAATGTTTGCTTTGCTTTCTACGAATCCATAGTTCAATAATTAGGTTGAATTCCATAGATCAGGTAGTTAGTCCATTTTTCTAAGAAATAGAATAGTTTCTATTTAAAGTAATTAGTTTATAAATTCTATAGCTGAGATCTTAGTTTCACTCTTTAATAATCAAGCTGTAATTGCATTCTTATATAGATCTTACTTTTTCCTAAGTAGAATAGTTTTCTCATTCATAGCATAGATTAGATAATTTGCTGCAAGTTTGAGTAATTAGTTTTGTTTTCATTAGTTAGTTCGCTTTCGGACCAAGCCTTGCTTTCTACAATAGTAATTTCTTTTTATTACGATTTTAATGTTCGTTTATAGTTTAAGATAACATAGAGTTAGCTTTGAATTAATAGATTAGTTTTACATTTGAAATCTTAGTTAGAGTCTGAATGTCATATCGTGTATAGTGTCTGAATGCAGTTCCGTTTGAAGGTCTATTTGACAAGTCAAATGATAGTTTAGAACTCTTACTCAATTTTAGAAAGATTACCAGCTTTAGGTTAGCTTAGATTAGTTTAGACCTTCAATCCTGCACATAGAGTGTTTACATCTCACAAGCTACCTTCCCGGGTTTACAATTAAGTGTTGAATTAGATAGTGCATATTTTAACCAACATTGCTCTTTCCAAACCCTCCTGCAATTGAGTTTCAAAATCCTCGAAATTCAACTTGGCGAGCTTCGACATTATGTCCATCAGCAAGGATATGCGCTTAGGGGTCCGAGGTGCTACTATCATTGTAATGGCTTTCGTGGGAAGCTCCACTAGCTTCGCCTCGGCTCTCATTGGTCGGACATAATGGGGGAAGTTTTCATCTTGTTCCTCAGCTTACGGGTCTCTGCGGGCTGGGGAGTGCTCCATCCGCTCTTCCCCGAGCACGTCTTCCTCCATCGGCGCTTTCCCAGCGTCATCGCAATGGCCTTGGCCTTGCGTTTTCTAGATAGTGGTGGATCAAACGACTCTCCAAACGCTCTCTCCCCAGCCTATATCAGCTCCATGATAGGTCATGCAGGTGCGGCTGGTGGGTTTTGAATAGGGTTCGGCACCGTGCCCAAACCAGGAGGTCGAACAAGGCCCAGAGCAGGAACATGCTACTTTCTCGTCTGCACCATCGGGTCAAGTTCTGGTTCTTGTACTTCAGGTGATTGAATCTATTCCTCAATTGGGAATGCTAAGGTGACGGTTAGGTCGGATAAATCGTTGGCACTAGAAATCTCAATAACCATGGGTTGTGGCTCACTGTTTGACGGGCTTCGACTCTGGAAACTCTTAGCTCTGGTTCTTTTATCTCTCTCCACGTGTGTAAAATATTGTTTGATGTCAAAGCCTTGTATTTATACTGACCAACGCATCCTGCAGTCATCATGCGATGGGAGGTCGAGGTCTAATTGTTCACATGGGCTTCTCGGTCGACATGTTCCTTCATTAACTCGACAGCTTGAGTATTGCATTGTACCTGTTAGAATAGTTATGGCAGTTCTGTCGAGGACGGCTAATGGGACCAAAAAGCACGTCATCATTCTTCTCGTATCTCATCAAATTAATGGCACTTAGCTGTCGTAACAGCCTCAATCTACCTGTCATAACAGTTATGGCAGTTCTGTCGAGGACAGCTAATGGGACCAAAAAGCACGTCGTCATTCTTCTCGTATCTCATCGAATTAATGGCGCTTAGCTGTCGTAACGGCCTCAATCTTCGCCAGATATTTGCACTTTAATGTCAGTAAGCCTCTCATTTCCACTTTTTCCAGCACTTTCCACTTTTTCCTACGCTGTGCATTTTTTCTTATGCTTTCAAATGGTTCTGCCGCAAATGCGCAACAGAACAATTTACGTCTTTTCACCTTTTCCTGCTTTTTTTTTCATGCACAGCGTGACTCTATCCAGGGATGTTATGACCATCATAGTATGGCTTTAGGAAACTGTCATTCACCATACCTGTGACATACGTACCATCCAGTTTCTTTAATTTTACTGCGCCGGCATTAGTGATATGCGCGATCATGTATGGCCCTATCCAATGTGTTTTTAACTTGCCTAGATGTTTGAAAAATTTGTTGGCATACAGCAACACGAGTCCTCCAACTTTGAATAGTTTGATCCGGATATGACGATCATGCCATGCTTTCTGTCGTTGTTTCTCAACTGTCTAATGAAATCCTACGACGAAGTGTTCCTCTTCCATTTGAATGAGCTGTGTCAACCTCTATTTGACAACATCCTCGTCAGTCATCTCTGTCAGTGCAGCAATCCGCAGGATCAGCACAATGTACTCCATTGGCATGACAACTTTCTGTCCATATACCAGTCTGAATGGGGTGTTCCCTGTTAGTCACTTGCAAGTTGTGTGATACGCCCATAGCACAGCTGAGACTTTCTGATCCCAGTCATCTCGATGCACAGTGCATACCTTGGTCAATGCATTCTCTAGAATCTTGTTGAAAGCTTCAACCATTCCATTCACCTGAGAATAATAGGGTGTCGTCTTCTTATGCTGGATCTGAAACTTTGCAGTCAGCTTAGCAATCATTTTGTTAACAAAATACATACATTGGTCACTTAGTAGTATTTTTGGACAGCCATATCTGGTGACTATGTTTTCAAACAAAAAATTTGTCGTAGTCGCAGCGGTACAATATTTAACAGGCGCAGCTTCAGCCAATTTGGTTAAATAGTCTGTCGTAGTGATGATGTAGCGCGTGCCAGTTATGTTTCCTAGTGGACTGATCAGTCCAACAAAACCAACTACCCACTTTTCGAATGCTTGGAGGGTTATCTACAACACAAGTGGCATCTCGTCGCAGCATGACGGTTTTCCAGTTCTCTGGCAGATATCACAGCGCCTACAAAAGCTTTTAGTATCCATGTCTATGGTTGGCCACCATAGTCCTTCCTGCAATATCTTGCGCATAGTTTTTTTTCCCACGTAGTGTCCTCCTACGACACCAGCATGTGCTTCGCTCATTACCCAAGGTCATTCATAATAGAAAACACAACGGCGCAGTATTTCATCCGCTCCCAAATTATACAAATGTCCCGCAATTAATGTATTATCGACAGCTTTGACAACCAAATGTTTCTTCTGATTAGTTGACATTCCTTCAAGTGCATATCCTGTGCTCAAAAAGTGAATGATTGCATTAAACTCATGGCTCTAATCATCCATCATGTGGATCGCAAATAGTTGCACGTTAGGAAAATTATCTTCCAGGCTGGTTGGCTCTTCACCACTCTCTATCCTTGATAGGTGGTCTGGCCCAACATTCAGTCGATCAGGTTTGACAATGACCTCTAAATCAAATTCTTGAAAGAGGAGAAACATCTAGAGATCTTTCCCCCCAACACTGGCTTGTTAACTAGGTATTTGAGCGCTAAATGGTCAGTGTACATCCAAAAATGGCCACCCAACAAATAGTGGTTGAACTTTTGAAGTGCGTAGACCATGGCGAGGCCTTATCTTTCCGTCGTCGTGTAGTTCATTTTCTGTTGTTGATATTTTTCTGCTTGCAAAAGCAATAGGGTGGTCTAGCGCACCCTCTCCTGGTTGCGTCAAGACTATGCTGAGTGAGATAGATGATGCGTCGACATGAACATCAAACTCCTTCTTCTAGTCAGGGAACACAAGAATTAGCGTAGTTGCCATCTTGTTCTTTAATTTGTCCAAGCTTTCCTGGCAAGCTGGAATCCACTGAAACTTTGCATCCTTTTTCAACAATTTCTCCATTGGTGCGGTGATCTCTGCATATCCTCTGATGAACTTTTTGTAGTAGCCCGTGTGTCCTAGCACTGATCTTAGTTGCATGACTGATGTAGGTGGTGGTAAGTCGAGGATAATCGCAATTTTTTTGGATCGACCAAAATATCGGCGCGACACACGATGTGACCTAACAAAACACCAAATGGTGTGTAGAATATACATTTCTTAGAATTAATCATGATCTGATACTGGAGACAGCGGTCCAACATCATGTGTAGACTCTCAATATGGTCTCTTACTATACCAAACACAGTCCAATCGTCAAAGTAAACCTCAAGAAATTTATGAATAAAATATTTAAAAGCAGAGACTACTATTCTAGAAAAAATAGCAGGTGCATTCTTGAGTCCAAAGGTTATTACCGTATACTGGTAGCATCCCCATTCGATGACGAAGGTCGTTTTGTGGGGATCCTCCTTCACGATTCTGACTTGATGATAGCCAGAGAATCCATCAATGAATTAATACATTTCTTGTCCTCCGACGCTTTCAAGCACTTCATCTGTAAATGATGTTGGGAATGGATCATGTAAGCATGCATCGTTTAGCTTCCTTAGGTCGACTTAGATTCTGACTTCACCTGTTGTCTTTTTATCTTGGATTACTATAGGGCTGATCCATTATGATTCCTTGACAGGTTCAATGATTCCTACGTCAAGCATGCGATACAATTCTACTTTTACCTTCTCTTTATACCTTGGATTCAACCTATAAGGTTGCTACTTACCAGGTTTAGCATCTGGTCGCAGAGGTATTTTCATCTCCCTAGATCTCCTACTATCCCTTTCATCTCCGAAAAGTTGGTAGGGAATAGGTCCTGGTACTCATGCAGAAAGTTTGTGATCTTCGCACTTGTCTCTTCATCTCAATAATCTCCTATATTGGTGAACTTTGGGTTCTCTAGCGACCCAATGTTTACTTTCTTGATTTTCAACGGCTTAAGGAACTGGTCACTTGAAATACCACTTCCTTCTACTGCACAGGTGCCCTCTGATTCTGGTATTTTTATGTTAGTCGGATCATCCTCTAGGTCTCTAGCTAGATTGTAGCAAGCCATCCATTGTTGAATGTTCACACTGCACTGGTGAGAATTGGCCTATTCAACAAGGATTTCAATGAATATCTTCTCCTTTATCGTTTGAAGCGCAACATCAACTGTGGGTTGCTCATCAACAAATTCAAATGTGTGCACGAACTGCTTAGCGAGCCCTTCCCAATCCTGGGTTCCTTGTTGCAATTCCATAGATGTATACCAGGTTCTAGATGTCATATCCAATGTATGAATTAAATGATGGACCCATTCCTGTCGTGGGTACTCTGCAAATACCATGCGACAGTGGTTAAGATGTTCAACAGGGTTCTCCAGTCCTAAATACTTGTGATTCACGAGGGTGACCTCTTCGTCGAATCTGACTTGCATCAATCTTTTGCACTATGGCCAATCTGTTATGGATAGCTTGTGCGCACCCCACCATCTAGCGGGTGTAGCTTTTAGCACATGGTCTAGTGCAGACAAGCGCTATGATTCCATTACAAGTCCTTCAAGCTCAGTTAAGAAGGTCACAAGGTTAGGTAAACCCTCATAGGTGGGTAACTCTCTTAACTCATTCTCCACCCGTCGCACAGACCTTGCAACTCTTGCGCACCTCCTCATAGAGACCTCATGTAGTCTGTTTTTCCAATTCTCCAAGGCCTCCCCAAGTCAGATGTGCAGGAACTGGAACTCTTCCAGCTCAGGTTTCCATCTGCTGTTGGATTGATGTAGTCTTCTTGCATCGCAGTGACATTGTAGATCTGATCGAGATAATCAACCTATCCCTTATTGTAGACATGCTCAATGTATATCTATCCCTCTAATGGATCAATTGGTGACACTACCCTCATCTTGTCATCCTCAAATGAGAGAATCCTTTTCTTGAATTTTATAATGGTCTGGTTGTCTATGTCCCAATCTAGCCCCAGCAGCGCGAGGTATGGGTTCGTGTCATCAATAATGTTAATAACTTCAAAGTCCAAAAATGTGCGCAACCCTTCAATGTCGACAGGAACCTGACTCAACTAGCCAATGGGTAGGACTTTCTCCTGATTTACAAGTCACAACTAGACAGGGGACTAGTCCAAACGTGACTTCCCCATACTTTCCCAAGTTTTTCGCGTCAAAATATTGACATCAGAGCCCAGGTCTAAGATGATGTAATCCATGTCGTAGTCACCTATCTGCGCAGTCATTCTTAACTCGCGCCTAGTTTTGAATTTCTTGTTTACTTGGTTAACTTTCTTTTTAGGTTGCGGCTCTATGGGTGTCTCTTCTATCATTGTTTGTAGTTCTGCAATAGCATCTTTGTCTTTTATTAGCGTTAAGCAACTTGACGGAAAGGACTTGAGCTTACTAACCTTTTGTGGGACGTTCTTCTGGAATATGCGCTGAAATCGTTCAGGAATCTCCCTGACTTCTTCTGATGTCGAAGGTTCTTCTAGATCCACAAATTCTGCTCGCACATCCAAGAATACTTCCTTCTGTTTATGGATGTCGAATGGCACCTTCTTCTGTGTCGTGAGTCGTACCTACGGCTGCATTTGTTCTAGTGGTTTATCTTGATCAACTCCGATTGCAGCACCTCCTTATGTTACGACAGAGACATTTGGATCTTTTGGTTTAGCCGCAATCATCTAGATGTTCATTTTAGGATTTGGGTTTCGGTTCTGTGCAGGGTTAGGTCCTTCGATGGTCCTTACTTGCTATTTTGCAATCAACTGAGGACATTGGTCCACATTATGGTCTTGTCCCTTACAGTATGAACATGTCCTTGCAAATTCCAGGCAATCTATGGCATAGTGACCTGGTTGTCCATAGTTATAGCATGTAATCTGACCTCTCCCTCTAACAAAGACTCCTCCTCCACCTCTTCCTCTGAAGTTTCCACCACCCCTTCCTTAAGGGTGTGGTTGTTGTGGCGGGTACTGATTTTGTTGGTAGTGCGACTGACAGTGATTTTGTTGTGCATATGGTTGATGTGGTGGATGCTGAGGCTGATACTGGTTATGATACTGATTGGGTGGGAACTGTGCAGGCTATAATGACAGTTGCGCCAGTTCAGCCTGAGCCTGCCCTTCATTATTCATTAAGTAGGTATCGACGATTTTTTCCTTCAGGGGCTGGTATGCTCTGCAATCTTTCTCTTCATGCCCTACTGACTTATAGAATTTACAAAAGAAGTTCATCGATGTAATTACAACATTTTGGAAGTATAAACACTCTTCGCTGCGATGCCCTCTAGACTGGCATATGCGGCACCACGGTAGTCCCTGGCCATTTAGTGGGTTTGGTGCACCAGATGAGACATAATTCATGAAGGCCAAACAATTATCCTTGGTGTGTCCGTCTGTTCAGCATTTTGTGCACCATAAATCTTCTTATGCTTCTTTGCCCTTCTTGATGTCCTGTAGTCGTATCGTTAGGTTAGCCAACTACGATTGAATATGCACCATTCCTGTGGAACTGTCGCCAATTGGCGAGGCCTCTAGCTTCATTGCCAACTCTAGCGCTTTTGTCTACGACTCATTATTTTGTTGGATTAATGGACCTCGGATGTGTGGTAATAGGGCAGCAATAAACCACTTTTTATGTTTTACATCTGACATTTGGAAGCTTACTTTGGCCATCAAAGTTTTAAACCACTGGTCAAAGTCCCATACAGTTTCTGCCAATGCTTGTTTTATCTCCTTGATTTCAGTAATGCACTGCAACTCAGATTTAGGTTTTCTAAACTCAGAGATTATTGCAGCTCAGATCTCATCAAGGGTCTTCTTTGGGGTTCTGTTCGGTGCGGCACATAACTTCATAAACTAGTCCAGTGCATGACCCCTCAAAGTCGTGATCATCTGCACCTTTCTTATGTCCGCGTTATGAACTAAATGAACCATCCAAACAACTTCACAGAGGAACCAATGTTGCTCTGGATCTTCTGCTCCATTCCCATTGAATATGGATAACCGAATATCTGCCCCATCCATTGCGTTGGCGTCGGGGTTTTCTGGTAAGGGATTCAAAGGAGGTGTACCCTCTGGTGCGCTAGTCGCAGTACTAGCACTGTCAGTATTAGCAGTCCTTTCCATGGATGAGACTCTAGATCTTACCTCCGGTGATACTCCTGGAGCGATGTAGTTGCGTCCTAACCTTGGTGTCTCTGCAGACTCTTCAGATTCCTCTGCTCCTTCCGATATTGGGCTATAGTCCTCCTCTTCGTCACAAGACCCTTTGTCTACCTGCGAACAAAGTTCATGTTCACTCGCCTCGAACAGACTAGGAGCTCGTCGACCTTCCTCTATCTTTATTCTTTTCCCTGCTCTGAATCTCCTTCCACTTCTTAGGTATCCAACTTCTAGTTCAGGTTTTGTACTTCCTGGGAACATCTCAACTCATCATTTCCCATTTTCTTGACGGGTCGTCTGCAACATAGCCTTCTTCCTGGGTATGCGACTCAACTACTCAACTACAAGATACCCTTCTCATAGACAAGCATTTTGATACATGTACCGATAGATAGAAAATATCTTCTTTGGGGTCCTTGGAAAAATTTTCTTTCAGCCTCACTATGTGAGGTTATAGCCTCTACTACAAAATCAGTAATGTATCCTTGCAAAATACTGTCTACCCAAAAATCAACAGCTCTGGAGATGGTGTTACTTACACTAGTTATTTCGTGCACCAACTGATCATTCCACTCGACTATTTCTCTTCTCTGGAAATTTGTTTGCCTTCTTTCCAATCTAGACAACCACTCGTGTAGTATAACGAGGAACTCTGCAAATAAGATCTCGTGAATATCAGAATATATATACTCGTCCACCCAGTTTTCTGCGCTCAATTGTGATCATGTGCTTTCCTCTTGCGCAAATGCTAGCATCTTAGACTCCAGCCAGTCCTCTACCTCGTTCTTTGTCGAATGCCACAACGTTTTCCTCAACTCAAATGGTTAACAATCCCAACAACATAACCATTTGTTGGCCTCTATCCCTTTCTTGTCTCGACCCACGGTTCAACAACAACACAATACCAACAAGACACCACAAGACATCGGCCCGACAGAGCAAGCCCAGTTGGCAACGCCCGCAAGGCAGACGCAATCTCACCCGAGATATCTTAATGGGTAACTTACAGAACCATGTTTCTGCAGTTGGCGATGGATTATAGTTCCTTGGCGCGTGGCCAAGGCGCTCGATAAAGGCGATAGCACGATGGAGTTTGTCACTGCGCGACCGGGGCACAACTATATGTCAACGCGCGAACGACACAACCCTGTCCTTAACCTCAACAACTGGCACAACTTATGCGACGTAGCTGATTCCTTGCACTTGACAGACAGTGCGTGACTTATATTTTAACTTAGCAGTTTAACCATGAACTCATACATAACATACCAGTAATGCTTTAAACATTCATTCATTCACTGATTAATAAGATGGCATCATATATTCAACAGTAACTCATCAATATACATTAAGCAACTACTTGATATTCACATAACATTCAACATCCATTAATCATTCAACACAGGAAATAACGTGGAAACCCATATGGGAAAAACCACCAACGTGCTCTTCATCTGGTATGAGAAATTGTGTATAGCACCTTGCAGTCTACGATATGCAGACTGTTCTTAAGATATGCCTTTCTGACTCAATCTTCTTGCTCTCATGCTCTCTAGTTTATTCTTCTATCTACTCCTACTGATCCACACACAGCCTGGATCGACTCTTCTACCTCTACTATCTGTGCACTCATCTGCAGATTACTTCTACTACTAGTGGTCTACGCACACAACTGCAAGATCTGTGGCTCAATAGCCCTCTACTTCTACTAGACTCTTCTATGAGTCTTCTTTCCTACTAACCCTAACTTTCTTAACAAAACTGAGTGACTTCGCGAATGAACCACAATCAACAACCAACAACAATCCTTATACAGAGTGGGTTCTTCCTATTTATAACTTCTACAAGACCACGCAAGGTCGACTACATAATGCTCATCTGTTACAGGTCGTAATCAGCCGTAAAAAACGGTTGTAAGCTGTCATAGACTCATAAGGTTCTATCGGCCTGACTTACATATATTCCTTCATATGTGCGATGTCCGCTATCTTACACAGACTTTAGCAGCCACGATCTTCTTGACCTGTCACTTTCTAACCGTTACCTATTTGCACTCCTGCAAGCTCGCTTTTCCTCCATCGTGCACATGTTCTATCCTTACGCATCGGTCCCTTTGCTTCCTTCTTGACCTACTTTCCCCTTCTATCGCTCGCGCGCTTTTCTTTCCTTGCTTGTGCATCAGCTTCTTCCTTGTGCACTTTTCCTGGCCCAACAAGAAGCAGGGTGAAAGAATGGGAAAATTTGTTAGAGAGAGACAGGGAAGCAGAAATTGGAAATGAACACTGTGGCAAAATTTCAAGGCAACTAGGTGAGAATCGAAAAAAGTTATGGAAAACCCTAAAAATAGACAAATGTGGAATTTCAGGCTTCGAAAAGTGGAACTTGGGATAGGCTCCTCAAGGAAGGAAATATGCAGAATGGAATTACAGGGATTTCAGTGAATTTCCAAGGGAAATGGAGCTAAAACAAAGGAGATATGGCCAAAAAATAGAAATTTATACTATTTTTTTCAGTTCAATGAAAATGATATGTGGCGGCTCTGGAAATCTACGCTTTATCGATTGGAAATAGATATGGACCCCGGGTATATTCGGTTTCCTAAAGGTTCACGGGATTCACTAGGCCACCAATGTTGTCTAACGACTTGCGTATTGGGCCAATACCCCTCACTCCACGGCCCAAGGTAAAATTAATAACCACTTTGCCACAAACGATAGATTTTGGTTTACCTCACAGGTGGGAACTAGTCAATTAGGTAGGGGTCGTTTTCCTTTTCGCTTGGTAGGTCCTCTCAATGGCCAACTACTTCGGAGTTTCTGTGGTACTCCTCACAATGAGTTTTAGGGCTATGCCCAACTAATTCCCACAGTTAAGTGGATATGATTTATTCCCTAATCCAAATGAACAATACAGATGTAAAGAAGAAGCACTATTGCAATAATCACAGCACCATGAAGCACTGCAAAAAAAAACAAATTGACAGAAATTCCACCTAGCAAGTCCAAGAAAGTGCTCT
The DNA here is from genome assembly GCA_001517045.1 of Pseudotsuga menziesii. Lineage (NCBI taxonomy): Eukaryota > Viridiplantae > Streptophyta > Pinopsida > Pinales > Pinaceae > Pseudotsuga > Pseudotsuga menziesii. The sequence continues at coordinate 542,395 of LPNX010007095.1, read as the reverse complement.
AATACCAGATGTGAGGAACCTCTTGCAATGAACAATGCAAATGCACGATATAACTGAAATAACAGAGCACATAAGAGTTTTATTGATCGCATGCCACTTCGAGGGGGCAACCTCCTTTGAGCAAGCTAAATACATAATAACTCATGGATGCCTTCGTTGGCCTCAACGCGTACTTATATACTAAGTCTAATCTAAACAACTATTACTCTCCATGAATGTGGGATAATACAACATACTAACGTGACGACTTACAAATCATATGCGTCCAACAAATATGTAATAATGAAATAAAGAGAAGGGTTGACACGGGTTCTTAACAAATTCCAGCACCTTCCTTTTTGTGTCCTCCAAACATAGATTTGGACTATGATCTCCCTAATTGACCCCTTCCGCTATATATACCTCTCATGGATAGGGCTTTACTAGTAGAGAGATTTAAAGATGATTTTCACTTCAACTCTTCTCCTAGTAAAACAACTACCACATTATCAAATTTCACAGTTCTCGATAATGAGTTGGTGATGGCCACCAACATATGATCCCAGGTATCTAGGAAGGAATATAATAAAATGATCGCTTTGTCCACATCCTCCACCTTTACACCAACTGAGAGCAGTTTGTTGATTAGGGTATTAAACTCATTCAAATTATCTGCCACATTTAAACCATCATTCATCCTTAGGTGAAAAAGTTGTTTTGACAGGAAAACCTTATTTGTTGTCGATTTAGTCTCATACAACTTTCCAAGTTTCTCTCAAAGGGCTTCTAAGGTCTTTTCCTTGGCAACATTGAACGATAGAGTCTACTAGGAAAAGGTGAATTCTAGAAACAGCCTTTATGTCCAATTTTATCTAGTCCTCATCAGTTATGTCGTTAGGTTTTTTTGCAACCCCTTTCAAGGATATGGCTTGGTCATTCTAAACCAACAAATCCTCTACCTTAATCTTCCATAAGGACAAATTCTTGCCATCAAACTTCTCAATCTTGAACTTGGTTAAACTTCCTACCATTGTTGCATCTCTCGCTTGTAGAAAATCTTGTGCCTGCAAGATTTTCAGGGTTCGATACAATATGTTAGTAAAATATATTAAAAAAATAAAAAAAACAACAATAACAATAGAAAACATGAGATATAATATGTAGAAACGCTGCTATACGTAGGTAAAACTACAAGGCAATGACAACTTCAATCTTTTATTATTATTCAACAAAAACTCACAGTGTTTTTTTAATCTCATATGTTACAATGTTGAGAAGTTACTCCCCTTTATATATTACATATGAAGGTTACACCTAAAAGAGTCTAGAAATTTTTACCTTGAAAGCTCCACCCAAAACTCCCTAAGGACCTAAGGACGGCCCCTCACTAACACTCGTTGCATTCCAAACATATGCAAACAAGACCTTGACATAGTTGAAAACTATAAAAAAAAACACATTACAAATTTAGATAGTAGATTTATCTCAAAACATTTACCTCATGCTTCTTTTGGACCTTTGGTTTGGTAACCCAAAAAAAAATAGGGAACATATCTAAAGATTATAGTGCAATCACCTTTATACAAAGTTTAACAAGGAGAAGCTAATGTTGCTTGTACATGGTTCACATGATGAGAAGATAGTCAATAACTTAGACGGCAAAGAAGTTTGTTCATTTAAGAGGTAATAAGCATCACATCTAATTTGTTCATTAAGAAAAAATGATTACTTCAATAATAGTTATTTCCATATCAACACCTTTTAGATGACCTTTTATATACCAATCTTTATCAATAAAAGAGATACACCTCTCTCTAAATTGAATGATCCAAATTTGAAATTATTTTAAATACTTCACATTATCTCAAATCATCTCCTACTCATATAAATAATTCATACACGTGCTTTTATTTTTCACTCTTTTAAAATCAATACTTTTATTTTGTAATGTTGCATAGTCTATTAATCTGAAAAAACAAAAATTACAGCAGTGGCCCAAACCAGGGGAGGCCGTATGTGGTGAAACCACCACCCAAGCCTATCAAAAATGGAGGACAGTCTGATTAGACTAGTACAAAAAGAGTTCACAATCTTAAGAAGCCAGAGGCAACCATGATTAAAAGCATATACAATATTTGTTCTTCCATAAACACGTCACTGCAACCAGACTATCAACATATGACAAAAAAACATGAAAATACATTCTGAACCTGGGGGGAGAATGCGAATCTGATGAAGACATGAGCACCAGTGAAGGGGGGGGGGGGGGTTTCTTCCAGGATGGGGCATGCCCACCCCTCTTCCTCAAAGTTGTTGATGGTGTTGGTGGTAGTGGCCAACACAAACTGAGGATGCTCATGGCTAGGCCCCTCGCCTTCTTGCACCCACTTGAACGTGGTTCAATGGTGGACGGGATGGTAAAGGGCATTTTCTGAACCATCGTTGGTGCCGAAACCGAACCAATATCCATTGCCCTGCCACCTGTTGCACTGTTGCACCCGCCTTCCATTTGTCCAACTTGCCTTGCCGCACTCGCCACACACTTCCACACAAAGGATGAGTCCAAACCACTGAGTTGGTTGTCCATCTCGGTCAGTTTGGCCTTCACCAAGAGGACAGTGTAGCGAGCCAAACTCCAGTTCCCCAGCATATCCTCCTTGAGGTTGCACATCATGTTCTTCACCAACCAGTAATGGTTGATTTTTCCACCACCTCACCCATTGTCCAAGCACGGATTGATCAAGCGCTCTTCCCAGTCATCAATTAAAACTCTAGCAGGCACATAAATGTTTGCCTCATAGCCTTCCTCCACCAGAATGATAAGCCCATGTTGTGATTTCTTTCTACCACTGCTGCCTCTTCTGGGTGTACCCCTCTACCTAGACATCTTAAGGAACCAAGTACCTGGGTGCTGTGAAAGGAGGTGGTGGAGCTGAATAGCTCGCAGCAGCGGGAGAGGGTGCCCAACCAAACGACCACTGGAGGCACCTAGGTAATTGGTCGACCTTGCGAAAACTTTAGACCACTGGAGAATCCCAACTAACACGAAAGCAACAGATCATAGCAAAACACCAGACCTTTCAAAATATGTCGCGTAGAAAATGGTAATGCCATGCTCATCCATGGCTCTCCGCTTAATGTCGATGCTCTGAACCTGCAATAACTTTGCACGCTGCGTAGTAATATCCACCAGAACCAGAGTGAATGCAATGGAATCGCTCTGAACAGTGGTAAGCCTAGGACAAGACATTCTCACCCACCCGCACTAAATGACTTGGAGGCGATAAGAGCATGATAAAAGCTCCAACATGTGTGGTGCCACGCATCTAGCACACAGATCAAGGCACCCCTCACTGTTGATCAAACTTACTGGCACCCACATTCGGAGATTTTAAAAATCAATATTACTGTTATCCACTTATTTGTATCATAGTTGGATTAGCTGAGGAGCCGCCAGTTGACAAACATGATAAATGTTTGATTCCAGTTTATCGTGATCCGCCTTTGTGTCTAGTTAATTTTGGCTAATCAGTTTTTTGTTTGAATAATTATAACCATGGCCCCGCGGGATTTGTAATAAAATGTGTTAGTATGGTGTTTTGAGTGGTTCGGTATCCTAAGACGTAGAATTTCAACTAAGGTATTCCAAGGAGTTTTTTGTCATTGACAATTATGCTTTGCCTATAGCTGAGTATAATTGACGAGGTTTTCTTCCGCTTCCTCCAAAGCTGGAATGCCCGATTTTGAATTCTAGGCCTTGGGGGGTTATTAGAGCCCAACTAAGTATATATAAATCTACTAGACATTGTTAGAATAGACTATGGTCATGTCCTAAGTCACTAGGACCTTCAGAAAAAATTTGAAAACATTTTACCAGACGCGTCAAATTTTTTTTTTTTAATTTTTCCATAGTTTAAAATGGAAAAATTCAATTTGTAATAAATTAGTCATCTGGAACCCGAATTCAGTGATTGAAGGCTCTAACCTTAAGCCAAAAATCATTCTTGATCAGCTAGGTAGCCAGATCCAAGTTTCAAAAGTTCATTCGGCCTCATAATTAATAATTTCTCAAAAAAATCATTTACGAAGAAATTATTAATTAAAATATTAAAAAAGAATATTTTGGAGAAAATAAAAAACCCTCCAAAATTAACTGAATTGAATAAAATAAAAGGCTAAATGACATGGCACGAAGCATTTATGATGACTCCAATCAATATCGGTCAGTTTCAGTGCCAGTATCGAAGTGTAGCAGTTGAACTATCAATCAGAAATTTGTCCTCTTTGGTCAAATCCGTTTTTGGTTGAAGTGTGGGTTATCTATTGGTTGGGTGATTATTACGAGGGAGGATGAGCCACCTCACCCCCCTCATTACTCCAGTACTCAGTTTCAGCTCAGTTCAACTCCAAATCATCATGCCGAGCTCATTCAATTACTCTGGTGTTACTCTTAGTCTGGTTTTAGGGTTTTAGCTTTCTCTCTTTGTATAAATAGAGGCTCTTTGAGCTCTATTAGGGGTGGAACTTTTGTGGCAGAGTTACTCTGTAGAAATTGTATTAGGCTTTGCTTTGAATTTTTAATAAAGAATTTCGACTTTAGAGGTCCATGGGCTCTTGCATGTGGTATACATTTCATGGTTGAGGTGACATTGCTTCTAACCCTTTGTTTTTAAATACTTTGAATGAGATCAATTTTGTTTTGTTAAAGTTCAAGAGGGCCATTATTGGCATGGAAGGGTAATCATTTGAAGTTCCAAGTTGATTATTTATGCAAAGTAAAATAAAATCTTGATGAACATGAGTAGTCAGTAATACATAGTGTTGATTCTGATTTGTTTTTCTTAGCATACTTTCATATGATTTGATCTCACTTTGTGTTTGATTTTTGGTGTTATTAGGTTTCATAGGTTGAAGAAGGGTGTGAGTTCAGCTACATCTAGCCCAAGCTTCAAGCAACCTATTTGTTTTTAGCACTTTGTGATTGCAAGACCTACACAGATCGTATTCTTCTCTTATAAAAGAAAGATGAAAACTTCTCTTCCGCTCTTGTGTTCCATCCAAAGAACCCCTTCTTCTTTACCCTTTCATTTTTTGTTGTGCATTGCTTAAGAAGTAGATCCACTCTTTTCATTGATTATATTTAGATCCGTCTTCTTTAAGTTTTGTTAGATCTAGTATTACTCATTAGATCTAGGAAGAAGTTTGTACTTTCCATGCAAATTTTTCAAAATTTTTGTAAGTATAAAAAAATTTTCCAATTTTTTTGTTTGTTTGCACGGTCTTTACCATCACTTTTTAGTATTGTTAGCTTGCTGATTTTTTTATTTTTGTGACAAGTACAACGAAAATGCTAGCAAAAATTTGTAGATTCAAGGCTTTAAAAAGACTCATTATCCCCTTTTCTTCATTCCCCTTTCTCAGTTCAATTCGAAAACCTTCTAAGGATAGAAAAATAGGCAAAAAGCATTAAAAAAGACATTGTAAGGAATTAATAAAAGAGCAAGTGGGATTAAGGTTCCCACACCCCACTTCCCCCATTTGGGGGAAGCCTGTATTGCCATTGTCCATATTTCATTTTCTTTTAATTTGCTTTATACCTGCAAAATAAATAAATGGTGAAAGTATAATAGGTAATCAGTCTCAATTTGATAAAAAACTTAGTTAGATTTGATTACATTAGTATATTCTTGTTAGTTTTCTCTTGTGCAATCTGTTCTCATGCTAGATTAGGCTTGGTTTCATTTTGCTTGCATAAAATTATCAAAAAATAAAATTTTGTTTGATTAGTTGTTGTCCTTGAAAAGTGAAGTAAAATGTCTCTTTGATTATTTACTTGGTTAATGCATTGCTTCTTTATTTTCTTGATAGAGTTTTGCTTACCCCCTTGCTTTCTTGATTAGGACCTAAAAAGTCTGAAAGAGACTCTTGGATGGTTTTGATCTTTATGTTTCTATTTCCTTTTAGTTTAACGAATTAATTAAGTCTCTTGAACTTGCAGTAACACAAGTCAAGAGCACTCTCTATCGGAGAGCATACTTAGAATTGCATATATTTGCATTAGGCATCTTAGATTAGCTAAGTCTCTTGAACCACTGTCATAAAATGGAGTCAAGAGCGCTCTTTGTCGGGAGAGTTTTAATCAATCAACTTAATAAAATTTGCAACACACACCCCCTAATTAATTAACTTCGTTTTCTCCTTGCCGGAGTATGCTCTCACTAACCTCAAAATCAGAATACCCAAAAACGGCATTGGATTTATAATCTCGCAAGAAAAACTTCATAAAATTTAAACCCTGTAACCAATGCACCGACGTTGTAGGGAATTTTCTAAAGTACATCTTAGTAAAGGCACCGAAACCCCCGTTGTCTAAGCTTCTCAGCTAGCTGGTCAATCTCTGCGATACCAGCCTGGGATACTGGGCTGACCCGACATGTCTTCAACGGATTGAACTTAAAATATTCTCCCAGCTTTCTGACAAACCTTCGTTGACACCCTAATCAAGAGCATTTAAAATTCTTAAAATCTACCAAGAGCACTCGCATAATTTAATATTCACTAGTGTGATTTCAAGACTTGTTATTTAATTCTTTATGTATTTCAGTGCTTTGACTCCATAAGGCACTGGTCTTTTTTTTAAATCTACACAATTATTTTATATTGATCAATCCTCTGTGGCTTGCTTTAATGTTTACCTGTGAATGCATAATTAACTAAATCTGAAATCATTACTTATCTTTTAATCTCTTTTTAGCAACGTGAATTGCTTTGGTTTACTTGTCATATTCATAATTTTAATCATTTCTAATCACAATAACTCTTAAACAACAGCCATCCGCATCCAAACATCTAAAGCTTAACTTAAACATTGAGCCATAGAAAACTCTTTGTTATGGACTATTCCCCTTGGCTTCGTTAAGAGTTAGCATAAACGGAGGAGCTAAGAGTAGGTGACAGTACCTGGCTCTGTGCTTGCCTCCAAGGTCACACCTCTTCCACTTTCCTAAGTGAAGAGATAGCTTTCAGAAGATTTCTGTTGCTGGTGTGCAATCGACGGACAGCAATTACTTTTATATGCAAATTACCATTTTACTAAGATCCTATCAAATTTTAGGTAACCTTCATGTGTATTTTCATGTGTTAAATTTTACACATGAAATATATGCTAAAATTTTAGCTTTTTAATCACATTGAAAAGCTTTCTTAATTTTCAAATCAAACAAATTAGTTTATCTTTCATTTTGTTTATATCAAAATTAAAATATCGCAGTTTTTACATGGGTTAAGTTTTTGGCCTTATGAAAGCCATTTCATAAATGTTAAATTAATAATAAATAAACAATAATGTACCACATTAATATTTATATCCACAGATTTTACATGTGAAATATGTGTGAAGTAATTGGCTCTTTTTATCACCATGTTTTAAACGTTAAATCAAGCGAGTAAACCACACAAACATATGTTAATGTTAATTTTGATGTACTTGAAAATTTAAATTAGTTTATTTTTTCAATATTTAATAAATAAAAAGAATATTTTAAAGAAGAGATTAAAATGACAAATCCCATCAAATTTTGTTGTTTTAAATACCCAATCGATTTGATAGTTTGGATTGGCCGATAATTCTGACATTTATTTTTATTATAAAAACGACATTTAATGTTTACGTCGCTGGAATAATTAATAAAAACAAGACATGATATCCAAGAAGAAGCAATATTAAAACCAGTGGATTAAGCAGGGAGCATAATCGAAGGCAATATAAAAAATAAAATAAAATCTGAAAAGATGCTGCTCAAGAAGATGCGGGGAATTTATGCCGCTCCGGAGGATGCGGTGAATTTCTGGAGACCAACTCCCGGAGCAATCCATGGAGGATGCGGTGAATTTCTGGGGACTAACACCCGGAGCAATCCTCAGCGTTCCCAAAAATTACTTTGAATAATGACGAATTAAATAACAGTATTATATCCATGTACTCCATGTCAGTAGGTTCCAACTTGAAATTATTATTTCAACTAGCAGCCAAATATGCACAACAATCCAAATAAAAGGCGAATAAATACATGTCAATTTGCTAGGCGGAGAATTTAATGTAAATCGCTGGAACGCGTGAGAAAATACAGTGTTTTGATACACATGAATTTCAAATAATCGACAAGTAACGGTTAAGATTACAGAATTGAAGATTCTGAAACAATATTACCTTTAATCTGTCTGTGTAAGAGTTATTTGGGAGAGGATTGTGAATCCATGGATCCCCAGCAATACTTAGCATCTTCAGCATTAATGGCGATCTTCTTTGATGAATGATGAGGGTTTGTGTTAGATGACTGAAAGCTGCATTTACCTCTCCAACCGTCCAGAAGGCGGCGCACATCGGAAGTAAAGGCGGAGGAAGAGAAGCCTGGCTGTTGCTGCTCATGATCCGAACAGGGCTTGTACATCATTCCGGCCATGCGAGATGGATGAGCAGCCAGAGGAGATATTCTCTCGTAGCAATCGATGGAAAACAGCGAGAGGGAAAGATATACCTCGTCCTTGCTCCACTTTTGCTTTGAAGAAGACAAAACCCCTTTGGATATGGATGAAGATTTCAAATTCTTATAACTGCTATTATTTCTGGAAAGAAGAGGATGCAAGCAATTAACGTAAAGACGCTTAAATCCTCCGAGAGCCAGGACCACGGATTTCAACTGTCCACTCTGAGCCGAGGCAGTGGATGGCCAATGGCGCGTGCAGATGGCTTCCCAGAGACCCTCATCGTCGGTGGCCTGCTTCCATTTCTTGGAAACGCAAGAAGCCCTCGCCAATGACGCCGCGTCCAGATGCTTGAATATCTCGTTTAGCATGTCTACGTTGCTCGCGACCTCATCCTGGCATAGCGCCAGCTTCCTTCTTTTGCCTGCTGCGACTCGATCCCGCGACTCTTCGTCCTCTCCGGCCATTAGTCAACCTCGACGATCCGTTCGGCTCGAGATGAAGAGCCGAAGCCGAAGCCGAAACGAAAAGGAGAATGAGCAACACTAAGAATGATCCAATGAAGCGATAAATAGCGAATAGATAATCGATACCTGTAGGATGCAACAAGAAGCAACAACAACAAGAACAAGAACAAGAAGCAGCAAAGCCAAACCAATACCGTGCAGCTGCGATGAAGTGAAAGGACGGGAACGGTAGAGACGAGGGGCCGCTGTTGGGTGCATTTAAGGTGTAATAAATCGTGGAAAACGACGAAGGAATACTTGGCTGCAGGTGGGGAGGCCACCAGAAACGACAGAGAGGCGTCTGGTCAATAGGGCCCTCCCGTTCGTTCTTTCCACGTCGCGACACCGACAAAAACGCGCACCCACCTCGCTATCCGACAAATTAGCGGTGGTGGTAGTGGTGGACGACTCAAACCAAATACATATAAAATATATATATATAATAATAATAAACAAGAAGCTTTTTGGCCTTCACTCGAACGGCCTAGACCTAACCAAACCCTCTAACTCACTCATGTAAATCCTTGGGTTGGGTTCGGTTACTCTTTATCTTACTGCCCAAGTTAATAGCACCCGCACTTTTCGCACACAATTATTGTTGTAATTGTAAAATATTTTGATTTATGCTTGTTCACATAAAAGTCATGGGAAACTTTTACAGGTGTAGTGTTGGGTGAACTAAGCACGTTTCATGGGATGGTGGCTGTGTAGTAGGTTGTATATTGATAAATTAGAAGAGTGGTTAAATCTATATGACGGGAAAAGTGTTTTTTTGGGTGAGTTTGTGATAAGGCTTCTTTTGTATGCAGATGACCTTATTTTGATTGCTAAATCTGCTCTTGGCTTGCAAGAGCATTTACTTTCCTTTGAGCACTTTTGTAAAGCAATGGGGATGCAAGTTAATACTAGCAAGACAAAAGTAGTAGTCTTCTCTAGCAAGAGAAAACATAACGAACATAAGTTCTACTTTGAAGGCAACACTCTTGAAGAAGTGGTAGATTACAAATATCTTGGGATTGACTTCAACAAAAATTTAAGTTGGGAAGGTTGTAGAAAGAAAAGAACTTTGGGAGGTTGGAAAACATTATATGCCTTTCAAAATAAGATGTAGAGAAGCAGAGCTATGGGATTGTTAGACTACGCATATTGTTTTTGGGTTGTTAGTGATCTCGGTTGTTCTTGATGGGTGTGAAGTGTGGACCAGCAGTATCTCTGACTGACAATGGCAATAAATTGAGAAGATTCAAAAACTCTTGATTATCAACAAGTTCAAAATTAAAAGCTCAGTCCTCTATATTATCATGCTTAGTGAAGTGGGGGCAACCCCCATTGAAGCAATTGGTATGGTGCGACTCATATTATGACATATGGCCTAAGGTGGTCTTCAGTGACATATTATGCAAAAGAAAGAAGACTTGGATGCGGCAAATCAACAAATGGCTTAGTAAATGGGATATTTACCTGAACACATGTCCTACAAACAACAAAGAGATAAAGGTTTTTGTTATCGACAAGTTCCACAAGCAAATTTGGGGCAAAGGGATAGGGAGAAAGAAAAAGTACTATATTGAAGAGTTTAATCCCAACTACAACCATCATCAAAAATATTATGTAGGGGCTAATATATCATGGAGGGCCAAAATGCTTGTTGCTCAACTAAGAACCAATTCCCACCAACTGCGTTGTGAAACTGGACACTGGAAAAGACCAAAGGAAGCTTGGGAAGAAAGAGTGTGTACTTTTTGAATCTCTGAAAAAGTGGAAACAGAAAAACATTTCATTTTAGAGTGTGAGGCCTTCAAGGACAGCATTTGAACAAGAAAATTGTGGAAATGCAAAATTCAGCGGGCAAGACAGTTTGTCCCATGTTATTTTTAGCCTCACGGATGTTAAAAATATTTTTCTTTTTTCTTTTTTTCTTAAGCAGCTTGATATCCAATAGCCTGCTGCTCAACTATCATCGCATTAAAGCCTATGCAACAAACTAGATTTTAGCTTTTAATTTTACAAATGATTTTGAATGCATTGAATTTTAAATAATTTATTAGAATTTGATTATTCAAATAGGAAATTTTATTAATGAATTTTAAATTAAATGTTTTAAAAATAAACATGATCAATAATACTCTTAAATGATAAAATAGTAATGACTTACTAAATAACATGAAAAAAATAAAATAAATGGAGAGTCACCTTCACCTAGTCCCCAACAAAATGATAGCATTGGATATATATCCATCACCCCAAGAAGCCCAATGAAATGCGTCGGCATGAACCACTAACTTTATGTTTGATTTGTTTTTTTGGTGTATATATCACATTCAGTTGCCAACTGTTATTCTCTTATAGGCTTGGCTTTTAGGGTATTTTTGTCTATACCCTCCTTCATCTTATAGGCTTTTGGCTTTTAGGATGATACCATCACATCATTGCAAGAATACTTATCCTTGGGTACGGAAAGAGACATCATTGCAAGAATAGACCACAACCCTTATATATGGATATGGAAAGAAGGAGGCCTTGTATATATCCAAAGTCTAACTGTTTTCTGATGTGGTGAATAGTTCTATACGCATAATTGATTGATTGAGGGGTGTCTTGTTTGAAAGATGTGGTATATATACGACATTACTTCTTTTGTGGATATGGAAGTTGGTTTTGGAGTGTATACGACATTATTTAGGTTAAAAGGTTTGTTGGTTTTGGAGTGTATAAGACATTATTTAGGTTAGAAGGTTTGTTAGTTTTGGAGTGTATAAGGCATTATTTAGGTTAAAAGGTTGGTTGGTTTTGGAGTGTATAGGATAGGTCAAAAGGTTTATTTGATATGAAAATTGGTTTTGGAGTAGAGAAGATATCGTTTAGGTTAAAAGTTTTGTTAATATAAAAATAGGTTTTATAGTGTATAAGACATTAATTATATTAAAAGTTTTGTCGATATAGAAATTGGTTTTGAGAGAATATTTTCATAGTTATGTGATAATATTTTTCTCACTTTCAATTTTATCTGAAATTATTTTTTTTCCATTGTAGTATTGATATCGTTAATGGTGTTATTTTTTTATTGCAAGCTATCTTGTTATAGTGACATAACTCTATGTTGATATTTTGTTTTACATTAATCTTTGTTTTTCTTATTTTGTATTTGTTAACACTATCATTGGGGAGACGTTGTGAATAATCCCCCATATACAATCATTATAAGATGAAGATGGTATAAGGCATCATGTGCATAAATTATTTTTTTTTCAAACAAGAATTTGGCTTTGAAAACCAAGTCAAGCGGACATGATTGCATCATATTTCACTCTAATACTTGGATCAGAAATTATTTTGATGTCATGTGTTGCTTGTTATCTAAATGAGGTTACATTGTATGTTGTTACATTGGCATATTCTTATGTTCAGATTTCATTCCACTCTTTTTCTTCTTATGTAACATCATCTAAAGTTTTGATATGATTATTGTGGGGCCTCTTTGGCTTGTATCTTATCTATCTTTGTATGTGGCATATCCCCACTATATCATGTTTAGTGGGTCCTTTTTTATGTGGCATATCCCCACTATGCCCTGTTTTGTGGGTCCGTTTTCACTTGTTGATTGTAGCATATTGGCTTGTGATATATCCTATTTTGAAATTTTGTAACGCATTGATACTCTTCTCCTATGCATATAACTTCAAGTAAATAAATCCATAGGATCTTTGTTATAAAGGAGGACGATGCATCTTCTAAAGATCAATATTAATCTTATCACATGCATTTCTTTGGCTTAAAATTGTCAAAAGAAACACTACCTCCAATTTTTTAACTTTTCACATATCATTTCAATGATTCTCAAGTAAAGGTAAATGGAATAAGTTAATATTGTAGCAAACAACCTTTCTTTTTGACAATAAATTTGATGAGAATCCAACAATATTTTTACACATAAATAGAGTTCTACCATATTTCAATACCCACAAATATTTTACCAAATTTTGAATCCACCTAAATCATAAAAATAACTTAGTTCAAAGTTAAACCGACGTGAACTCTAAAATTTTGTATCATCAATCCTAACAACTAGAAAAATAAAACAAACTCACCATTAAGAATAAGCCACTCTTTCTAGTTACAAATATGATATAAAAATTATTAAAAAAAAATAGCATGTGTAAAATCCTACCATAATTCAAGTTTCACACAGAGTATAACGTTGACCCAAAATTTCTAATCAACCCAATTTTCTTAAAAAGAAAATTATGAAACATAATAATACTCTTTCGCTCTCACTCAAATACACCTTTCATATTCTAATTGTATACTCTCTTTCTTTATTAAATTATACATATAATTTAATCATTTTAGTAGATAAAGATCACACTAAAAGTCGTGATTCTTTTGTGTGGAAGAAGACAGGTGCATTATCCACAATAATAATACTAGAATATGATTTAAAGTGCACTCAGCCCAATATGAGTTGGGTCCTTTAAAGAACTTAAAGGACCCACGATTATCCCCTACCCGACCAGAACATGAATCGATCAAATAATTCCACGTGTCCATGGGTTTATACTTTTGTTGCCGACTAATCGACTATGTAAATAGATCCCTACTTCACGAAATCTTCATTGGCTTCCATAGATGCTTTGGGTCTATTTTGTCAGTATTATTATATTCCTTGTGTTTTATGATTTGTACAAGTCTCCTTGTGAGATCCAATGCCACATTGAATTCCAACTACAAAATGATGGGCGATTCACCATTAAATGACGTACCAAGACATATTTATGTTTCGATGAATTTTAAATAGTGTGTTTTTGTGACCAATGGTATCAGCGCTCGACATTTCAACCATCGACTTTGGACGTTGGACATTTCAACTTTGAGGGTTTTATCCTCTCTTAAGCGCTGTAAGCTTATCTCTTAGATCATGGCTTCAGTACGCTTAATCATGTGTGTATTAGGGGAGAAGGAGCTTCGATGCACTCTTATTGGTTTACTGTAGATGATTTAGACCTGGGTGGATGATGGAGGAATGAATGGACCTTGTACATAAATGGTTTGTCCCAGGGTGGCATAACATTAACTGAGAATTTGGACTCTTTAAAATGGATGCATAATAAGGTGAATGGGGATGTTACTGCCACGCTGGCCTATGATCATATTGTTTCATCCTTTTTGACATAATTGCAAGTTAAGCTACATTCGCAGATTTGGTCTTGGCAAATTCCGATCAAAATCAAGTGTTATATTTGGCTCTGTCTGGAAGATCACATCACAACTTAGGACTCTCTGCTATTAAGGGGTTAGTATGGCCCCAACAGGTGCGTTTTATGCAAGGCTGAAGGGGAAAATGTAAACCACTTGTTTGTTTCTTGTTCCTTTGCTCAGGCAGTGAGAAATTTACTCTGTTCTAAGTATCATTTGTCCTTTCCTTGGATTGAGCCTTCTCTTCTAGAAAACCTCGAAATCTGGCCCATATATAGTACAAAAAGTTACTGATGGGGGCGCAGTCCAGTTAGCTAAGTTAAATGGAGAACTTTTCCCTTCTATGATAAATGGGAGTCGTCTAAAAAAGTACAGGGACAGGCTAGGTACTCAGAATCAGAGGTAGCACCAAGAAAGAAAAGTCTACGTACCCAGAACAGTTGAAATCGGGTACTGGACCATCAGACAAGCTGCTCATAACACTAGGGAATGTCGCAGTCTGAAGGCTGACATTTGGAAAGTCGAAGGTTGGTCAGGGGTCGCAGGGTCATACTGTGTCGAAGTGGAAGGTGGTCGTTGTGTCGTAGTTTCCAACTGTGTCGCAGCGTAGAATGTGATGGATGGGACAAAATGAAATTGGCGGCAGTGGCACATGAGCTGCTCTCAATACCTGTAATTATGAGATTTTGGGAAAATCTGAGGCCGGGTGTGATAATTTACTCTGTTCTAAGTATCATTTGTCCTTTTCGTTGTTGTCTAGTTGGTTAGGATACTCGGCTCTCACCCGAGAGACCCAGGTTCAAGTCCCGGCAACGGAACCAATTTGTTGGGCAATAGGGCAGACCCGGGTTTAATCCTTTTATGTCGCACCAACAAAAGACCCACAGTGTTGGCCCTTTCGGCAACAACCTGCGCGCAGGTTGCAGTGTCACCCGAAACAGCTATGGGGTGCCGCAGAATCAGGTTTCTGCAAGCAGAGAGGGATATTACTGTACCTTAGCCTTTAATAAACTTATTAATCAACAATTACACAGCCTTGTTATTCACTCATATACAACTTCGCAGATAGATAAACAACCGTGACTTGCTTAACCCACTACAGGGAATTCATAGCGAAGCTTGTTATTAGCAGTGATCTAAGTTATCAAATGTATACAGTTATTAATGCATAAAAGACAACAGAAAGAGAAACAATACAAGAAACCACAACACCGGATATACCGTGGTTCACCCCCAGTGTAGGGGTTATGTCCACAAACTGTGTTTTATTCAACTTGCTACAAAACCACAGTTTGATATGCGCACTCAGCTGCAGATCCCTTCAGTCCTTAAAAGCCGTGCACACAGCAGCAGGCCTCTGCGCATACAGCTGCAGATTTTTCCTTAATCTTCTTACAAACAAAACCCCTTGCGCACACAGCTGCAGAGGTCGTCCACGCACACAGCTGGGACTTAACCTTTCCTTACATAATCAACCTTAGCTTCGCCTTTCTTTCTTTACATCAAAAAGCCTAACCTTTCTTATTTACCCAAGTGCCTATTTATATCACACTATTTACAAAAACATGGGTTCAAACCATGGGCACCCCAAAACCCTAAACCTTGGTCTTAAGCCGCGGGTTTATTACAATAGAGGACTTTGACTCAACCCCCGACACCCCTAAGACTATTTTGAGTCAAAACCCGCGGAGTCACCCATCTTAAGGACCGTTGAGGTGCGTGCCCCAACAATGAGGTAATGGTTGTTGCTCTCTATCTCTCTGTTTGATGATATTCTCTCATCTTGATTTTGTATTTGTTACCTTTGATTCATTTTGAATATCAAGGAACAACTATTTTTCTTCTGGGAAAAAACTTTGAGGGTTTGTAATAATAGTCTTTCCACATGACTATGAAAATTTTATTGATCTAAATGGATCATAAGAACTTTGAAATGTCTAAAATGTGGATTGTGGTTACTTTTTTTTTGGCTAAAGAATTATTGGGTTCCATGCTTGGTGTATGCTTGATGATGAGTTTGATAGTGGATATGGCATATGATGATCATATGAGTTCTAAAATGGGTTAGTCTTATAGTAGGCCTTGGTAGCATCGAAGACCAAGCTTTAGCGCTGGGGGTTTGATAGGAGTTACCCCACTTCCACAAAGGGGAAGGTTCATCAAAGACTTAGTGGCACTTGAGTCCTTGCCTTTAGTGTTGGGGTTTCGATGAGTTAGACCTAAGTTATTTGTTGAGGTAAGAACAATGAAGACTTAGCTATATGGAAGGGACCTTTGTGTTACGAGGGAATCTATAAGGATCACCCATAGTCTTTATTGGGGTGATTCCACCAAACACTTGATAGAAATAGGAGTTCCCCTTTGCAACTGGGACTCCACGGGGATTACGCCCACCCATTAGGTAGGACAACCCCTCTAGGAAACATGTTGCAAAAGAAAAGTGGCCTCACCAGTATTACAAGGAGTGCATTCTGCCAATAACTCTACACATGGAATATATGAAAGGGTCCAAAATGTTTCAAAGGAATCTTGAATAATTCCATAATTAATGACATGTTGTCATGTGGAAGACACAAATTGACATAATTTTTTTTGTCTCTTGCACTATAATGCTTGTCCATTTTACGAGGGATGTTTATACATGAATTCATTGTCAATTAGGCAACTTGAGAGTGGGGAAAATGCATCAGTGACTTCTTCCTTGGCTATGGATCTGGACCATTTTTGGAGGTTCGGCATTTGACCTACTTGGGTGGAACAAGCCAAAAACGAGCAAGAGATGCAAGATGGGGAGTTGACATAGGAGAAACAATAGGAGGTTATATTGGACATTAGATAGAGGAATGAACAGTAGAATACCCATAGGTCAGATTGTTTCCTACTACATAGCTTGTAGAAGATGGAGAGAATTACTAGACACATGTTGCAGCACTAATTTTTGGGAGCTATATTATTTTTATTTTCCTTAAGCATCAATAACAATAACCACAACAACCTAGCCATTTCAATGTTGTATTTTTACCAAATTGGCATGTTACTTCTTGTGCGTTTTGGGATTATGTCAATAAGTAATACTTTTGTCAACATAGATTGTTAAAGAAACCACATTCACTTTTATGCATTGTAGGTTCTTATTGCTTTACGTTTACAATTAATAGTGTTCTGCATTAAAATATGTGTTGGTGAATTGATTGGTCATAAGCCTACAATTATATACCATAATGGTATCAAAGTGTGTTGGCTCAACTATGGGCAAGCCCAAGTTCACTAACAATAGACCAACAAATCCCAAGATAATGCCCCTTTCGGCATCACTTGCAAGCAAGTGAAGTCTCACTTGAAGTGTATATGGGTACTGTAGGAACCACATTTTGGTAGTAGCGAAGGGAATGGAACTTTGTTCTTTCATTACCAAGGCCTTGACTTACTTCAGTTAAACCACAAAGACAACATAATGCATACCTCAACTACACAATATTGTTATACTTAGATCAAACATAGATTATTATCATTGTCATTCATCATTATTACACATATATATATATGTATGTATGTATGTATCACACAAACACACATTCACATGACACCAAATATTTTATGTGGAAACCCAACTAGGAGAAAACCATATAAATGCTTGGTATTCATAGATCTTGTTACATCAAGCATTTCAGTTTGGATCTACGTACTCAATCTGTAGATCCATCTCTATTTATCTCTCAGTTTAGTCCATATATGTGCAGACAACTTGCAGATCAAACTCTCCCAGTTACAAAATAGCTCATCATTAACAAGAACGTTATCAACAATAATACAACAACACAACATTGTTTCATCAAAATCTTATCTACCCTATTCTACCCATCTTGTTACATATTTATATCCAATTCCATAACCCTCATGGACCACTTAGTGGACACAAAATCCTAACTACCTCTAACCAACTCCTCAATTGACGTGATCAACCCCGCTTCTTTCCTTATTTTTTTGCCACTAAATCGGGGTCCTTCCTGCTTTTGCAGACAACTCTCCCTTTGACCACTTCATCGTGCTTCCCATGTTCATTCTAAAACTTATTCAAAACTTACTCAAAATATCTTAGGGCCAATAGGCCCCTAACAATCACTTGTGGCTTGTTTCGAGACTCTCAATCCTGCCCTTGGGGAGAGTTCCATGTTTCCAAGTAATTACCATAGATACCCTTTCTTGCTTCGATATTTCCTTTTACTTTATCTACCTATTCTCCCAACTCTTCTACCACACAATTATATGTTCCTGCATTCGTTCCTTAGCCATCTGCATAGTTTACCTTATCTTTGCATGTTCTCCTCTGATGATTTACAATACTCGCACTACTTCATTCTATAATGACTCCAACCTCTCACTCATATTTTGTTGTGAATCCATTCATTGATTAATTTTTGCTTGTAGACTTCTATTTTCTGTGACCTTCTAAATTCTTTCTATTGGCGGCAAGGTCCTTATGAGGCCTTTTAACTTTGCATCGTTGTTCTGTGCATATTCCAACTTGCTTGTTACTTCCTGAAGTCCTTCATCATCCATCAATGTTTCCCATGCTTGCAAATTCTCATCAAATAACTTCGCACATTCTTTATATAAGGCCTTAATACTATCTACCAATATATTTGCTACAACTTCTCTTTGATCTCATATTTCTTGAGGTGTACTAGGCACCAATTGTGTTTCCAATTCACTGATATGTACACAGAAGCCCTTAATGGCTTCACCCAGGTTTTGGCATTTTGTCTTCAATAGGTGTTGCATCTGTCATTTCAACTTCCAGTATTATGGTGCATGTTGCTTCCATGGATTTTTGCAGCTTCTCCTTATGCTCACCTATATCATCCCACTCTTTATAAAATATTTTACATTTATCCCTTAGCTCATTTTTTTGTGCGTCATGCTTCATCATCTTGCCAAAACTATGCTCTTTCCGCCCTTTGATTTCCTCTGCAATGCTCTGATGTATATTATGTAGTATATGCATAGGTATCTCTACCAACTGCAAATCAACATGGCTTAGCTCATGGGCATGGTCATATACCTCTACTGCTAGAAAAATCAAAGACTTTGGTGTTAGTGTTACAATTTTGTGTTGCACAGCCAAGGATGGATGCGCCATTGGTCTTCCACCTCTTTCAGAACCACTTTGTTTCTCACCTGATGCCTGATATGGAACTAACCTTCTTTCCTCTAATGCTCGCCGTAGCTTAGTTATCTATCTTGTGCTTCCTCCATAGAGCTGCAAGTATTTTTTTGCATATTTGTGTTAGATGCCCTTAGTGTTGTCCTTAAACCTCTCCATTAACACTTTCATATAATCTTCAGTGTGTGACAAAACTGTTCTCTCCTTCTGAGCTTTTTTCTTTGTTATTTCCCTTTTGCTACTTCTGTGGGTTTTCTTTTGTCCCTGACCAAAGGGTTAATCTATTTCGGACTAGAATCCTCTCCATCATGCGATTTTTCTTGCTCTTCACTTGCTCCTGCTGCATATAACTATTTATCGGTGTCATCTTGTCCTTGTCCATCCACGCCACCTTGTTTATCCATTCCCTCCAACACATCTAGGGATATTATTCCACAAGAACTAGCACCTTCCATTCCTGAGACCATTTGTGAATGATTCCATTTACATCTTCTTTCAACTTATAATGTGTTGGAAACCATTGTCGGGAAGTATACCTCCTTACTTGTACAAACATATACTGAGACGTCGCCTTAAACCATGCAATGTTCTTATACATGAGGTTCTATGTGAGGGGTCATATGAATAATGTGGTGGTGTTGGCCCTAGGAAAGTGTATAAAGTACGGTCCATAAGTTTTGAGAATTTCGGTTGCAGTGTGAACAAGGTTGCGATAGAGCGAAGAAAGAATGGATCAGATCCAGAATTTTGGGCAGTTTTTGAGGAAACATTAAATATATGCAGTGATTTAGTTAGAAAAGTTTTCCACTTAGGGTTAGTAGGCACGGGATGTAAAATAGGTTGTTAGAGCCTATAAAAATGTAAAAAGGTTGGGATTTAGGGGTTGGATATGTTTTGGTTTTGAGGCAGAAAATAGGAGAGAGACAGTCGAGAGAGAGATATAAAGAAGTATGTTGTAAGTCATAGGGAAAAGAGTGAATACAAGTAGTGAAGGGCATGTAATGTCTATCTCCCAAGTTGTGTGCATGGATCTAATGTAAAGGTGATTTGGGGAGATGTCCGTGGGATGTGTACGCAGACCAAAGTGTTCAAACATGACTTATGCTAGATGAAGAGGACTTTTGTGGTTTTTTCCCATATGGGTTTCCAAGTTAAAATCTTTGTGTCAAATGGTGTATGTTTATTTTATGTTTGAAGCCTTTTGATTTTGCTATGACTGATAATATTTATGATGAAATGGAATAATAGTGCTGAAAATGTGGTAGATGTGATCTAGATCTGTTATGTTTTCATATGTTGTTGTTATGTGTCAATGATTGATCACCTATCTGTATCGTTGGGTAGCCTATCAAGTTCTGCCATGGAGAGAACCCCTTCTGTCACTACAGAATCCTGGTTCCTGTAGTCCCTATAGGTATCCCATGTGAGACTTCACTTTGCTGTCAACAATGTTATGCTCTGTTGGTTTGATGCCTTGGGTTTTATTGGTTGAGTTGTGTTATCGAAAATTCTCAATCAATGCTAACAAAGATTGTTTCCCTAGTCTACATGGGGCAAATCTAGAACTAAAAGTTACACCAATGCATCCTTTCCATAGATCATGGAACTACTTGAATGCGAAGCTTTCTTACCTCAATGATGAAAGTGATCATTTCCTTGTAATTCTCCTGCAATTATTTGTACTTGCAAAAGAATATGAAGAACAAGATATAATAGTGAAAGCAACAAGACAATTCAATGATCTGTACTAATAGTCAAGGATAAAAGTAATGAACAATTAATATTAACACAAATCATTCATAGGAAAGGGGAACATGTTTGTATTAACAATGTAAGAGAATAAAACTACAACTAAAGCCTTGATGTTGAAGCTTCGTTCTCACAATTCCTTTGACATCACTTTCACACTGATCCATTCAGCAGTTGGCATGTTGTTGAACTTTGACAAAGTCTAGCACTTCGACTACTTCGATAGGTTCAGTATCAGCTTCGACAAGTCTGCACCTCGACACAACTGACTTCGACAACCTTGACAGATTTCACACTCGACATACAACATCTTGACATGCATTGTCAACACCAACGACTGTCGAACATTGACAGAATGCCTCTCTATATTTCAGTCGTCTGTGATAGTTGAACTTTTGAATTGTTATAACTTCTTTTGTAACTAAGCGTATTGGGTAGTCACCCAAGCGTCTCACATTCCATATAAACATGTACATTATTGTAGTATCATCAATCAACCTTGATGGAGAAGAAGTAATAATAGAAATTGGTTTGAATTCTTTCATATTGTCTGTGTGCATACTTTTTGTCTACATAGTGTATTTCCTAATTTACCTATTCTCTTGATGCTTCCTCCA
Organism: Pseudotsuga menziesii; assembly: GCA_001517045.1. Classification (NCBI taxonomy): domain Eukaryota; kingdom Viridiplantae; phylum Streptophyta; class Pinopsida; order Pinales; family Pinaceae; genus Pseudotsuga; species Pseudotsuga menziesii. The sequence goes on along the minus strand of LPNX010007095.1, from coordinate 520,703 downwards.
TAACAGTGATTGACTCCTTCAGTCGAACTGTTGTCCCCAGCGTGCACCTCTATTAACACTAAAAATTGTTCACCTAGCTCTCTATGGTCCAAACTATAATTATACATCATATTCCCACCATTATTTCCTCTATTTTGACATTCAGAACTAAAGTTCCACCAAATATCGTCCAAAATTATTATTTCTTCCCCCGTATGAAGGGAAGTTGAGAATTTATTGTGATTTATCCCCATTGTCTCCAAAAAGGACAAAAAAACCATAAAAATGAGATTGGGTCAAAAACCATAGATAAATACCATGCACAATAAAATACCATGGGTCATTACCATGGTTCAAAAAACCTTGGACCATCATATAAATACATTGTGAAGGTCTCCCCAGTCACTTTTGAACTTTTGTCATCCATTCATTCACTCTTGAGCCTTTCACCATTATCATCACACCTTGCCGTATCATTCCCACGATGTATGTTGAGCTTGCTCCATACCCATTTGGATCCATTCCCCCTATTTGACAACCACTAGTGGAGTAGACTGGAGAACCAAACCATGGAGCTGCAGGACCATTTCCTTGGACAACTGTAGTGGCCCACTTCAAAGAAAGGTATGCCTATTGTTGTTACCTTTTATTAGTTAGATAATAAAATCAAAACCATAAAAGTAAATATTTCTTTTCTTGCTTATTGTTAGTTATTGTCGTAATTCAAGTTTGAAAGACACTTTGCACCATTGAACTCTATCCTATGTGTTGATGTATTTGTAACTTCGGAATGTATTCATCTATGTATCTTATGTATTGTAACCCGATGTTTATTTTGGGATGTATCTATAATGTAATTGAGTCATGTTGTCATGCCCCGATGTTTCGATCGGGAGGATCAATAATGTAAACAAGTCATGTCAAGTCATAGTGAGTAACCCTCCGATTGTCTAAGGCTTAAAGTCCCCGCAGTTCTGGGGCACTAGGGTTATTAGACTCTCCTAGTAGAGGTCGGCCCTAGTAGGGTTTTAGTCATGTCGAGATTAGTATAAATAGAGAGCTGGACTCTCTATTTAGCACACAACTCATCCACACTCAAGTGTAGCGCATAGTTGAGGAAGGAGGCGACACTAGGCTAGTCAAGAAGAATATTACTACTGTTGAGAGATCACTTATTGTTTTGGTGCTGATTCTATCTCTGAGGAAGTTGCGGGGTTTTATCCTTTATGGTTTCCCCGAGGAAAAACACTATGTTCATTATCTCTTGTGTTTGATTGTTGTACTTGTTATTCTCTCAGTTAAAGATCTTAATAATTCTAGCTTAATGTTGAAAAACTAACATGGTATCAGAGCTAACCTGAGAAGAAGACACTGTGCAGCTGTGGGAACTAGGGCTTCCTATTTTGTGGATCTTCCTCCACATATTTTCAGCAAAAGTAAGGTATAATAACTCTCCTCCTTAGGGTGCAACTTTCTGTCGAAGTAGAATCCAATTCTGAGGTTTTTCAGTTTTGGACCTAACACTACTGCCGAAAATTAAGGCTTTTCATAGAAGAGGAATTTTTCAGTGAGCCCAGGCTTGGATTGATCTCCTCCCCAAAATCGAAGTTAGGGACAAATTTCAAGGCATTTGGTTGGACAGAACTCTAGAAAAGCAAAACCCTAATTTGCTCCTGAACCAGCCCTGCAGGATTTCAGCTCAAGTTTTAGATCCAACATCCTGACCTCGTAAGATTTAAGATCTTTTGTATTTCCATTTGAGATTCTCAGTTTAAGATGTTTCATCATACCAAGCTTGATGAAAAGCTTGAGGGAGCTAATAACTTCTGAGCTTGGAAGTATAGGATCTCCCTGGTCCTTGAAGAGAATGAATTAGACTCCTACATTCATGAGGAGGTTCCAGTTCCAGAGGGAGATGAGGCAAAGGCCTTACATAAGAAGAATATGGTTATGGCAAAGAGGATCATTACCGATTCTATCAAGGATCATCTTATCCCACAGGTGTCCTCTCTAAAGACACCTAAAGCTATGTTTGATGCCCTAACCAAATTGTTTGAAGGGAAGAACATAAACCAGAAGATGACTCTGAGGAATCAACTGAAGAATGTGAAGATTTAGAATGTAGAGACTATCCAGTCCTACTTCACAAGGGTTTCTCAGATCAAGGAACAATTAGAAGCTGTAGATGAAGAAGTGGAGAATGCAGAGATTGTGATGACAACACTGAATGGCCTTCTTAGGTCATGGGATTCATTCATCCAAGGAATCTGTGCTAGAAAGAAGTTAGTCAAATTCAACAGATTGTGGAAAGAATGTTCTCAAGAAGAAGCTCGGTTAGCAACTCGAGAAGAGAAGATGAGTAGTGAAGACCAAGCTCTCACAGTTTACTCCAAGAAAGGTAGAAGGAGACCTCATTACTCTAAAGGAAAGGATCCTCATCATAGAGATAACATTAAAAGAGACCTATCCAAAATGAGATGTTATACATGTGATGAAAGATGACACTTTGCAAAAGACTATCCTAAGAACAAGGTTCACTCTCATAAGAAGAAGGGGAACAAAAGAAGACATCATGCTCATGCTGCAGAGGATGATGAACCATCCAAGAAAAGAACCAAATATGAAAGTGAAGATTCTTCAAGTGAGGATGAATATGTTTTGATATCCACTCTCACAGGTAACATTACTCATGGTAGTGATGATTGGCTTATATATAGTGGGGCTTCCAAACATATGACTGGATTCAAGGAATCCTTTGTAAGACTGTCGAGAAATGAATCACCTCACAAGGTGAAGCTAGGAGATGACTATCGATATCCAATAAAAGGTAGTGGGAAATATTCATATAAACTAGACTTGGGTAAGTCTCTAACAATGAAAGAAGTATTGTTTGTGCCAGGACTCAAGAAGAACCTTCTCTCCATATCACCATTGGATGCAAAAGGAATGCGGGTTGCATTCATAGATGGTCAAGTCATCATGTGGTCAAGAGGTAAGACTATCAATGATGCAGTGGTAATTGGAGAACAAGAAGGAGGGTTGTACAAATTGAAGGGCCATCTAGAACAAGCCTTAGTCCATGACACAATAGAGCCAAATGAGCTTTGGCATAGAAGGCTTGCACATGTGCATTACAGAGCACTACCTATTGTGAGCAAATCTGTTGAAGGTCTTCCAGAATTCCAAGCAAAACATGATGGTGTCTACAAAGGACGTGTGAAAGCAAAGAATACAAAGAAGACATTTCCCAGTAGCAAAAGCAAAGCCAAAGACATACTAGAAATAATCCACTCCGATGGATGCGGTCCTATGTCATCAAAATCACTAAGTGGGTATGCATACTATGTTTCTTTTATTGATGATTTTTCTAGAAAGACTTGGGTTTACTTCATGAAGAACAAAGACGAAGTGTTCAGAAAATTCAATGAATTCAAAGCCTTGATCGAGAACCACACTAAAAAGAAGATCAAGAATTTTTTATCAGATAATGGCGGAGAATTCACTTCAAATGAATTCAAAGAGCTATGCAAAGAATCAGGGATTAAGAGGGAGTTGTCCACTCCTTATAATCCACAACAGAATGGGATTGCGGAACGGAAGAACAGAACTATCATGGAAGCTGCAAGAGCCATGCTTCATGATCAAGATCTTCCTATGCATCTTTGGGCAGAAGCTACCAGAACAGCGGTGTATGTACAGAACCATACTCCACATAGAGTACTCGAGAACAAGACTCCTGAAGAAGTATTCTCCAGCAAGAAACCAGAAGTCAACCATCTCATAATATTCGGCTGTCCTGTGTACATACACATTCAAAAAGAGAAGAGAACAAAATTAGATCCTTCAGGAAATAATGGCATATTTGTGGGATACTCAGAAAGCTTGAAGGCTTACATAATCTATTTCCTAGGATACAAGAAGATTGACATCAACAGGGATGTAACATTTGGTGAAGACACAACTTACAACAAATCCAGAAAGAGACCTGCTAAAGAACTTGAAGAAGCAGAAGAAGAAGCACCCAGAATTCATGATACAACCATGAATGAAGAAACTCAAGAAGAAGATCAAGATTTTGAAGAACCAAAAATACCTGTAGATCCACCTCTAGAGAAGAATCCTCATAAGAGGAAACCTGCCTGGGTAGGTGAACTTATCCAAGGTGCAGAAAGATATGGGGCTCCAGAAGAGAATTACAGAGAAAGAAAGAGGGCCAGATCCTACTTCGGGTATGTAGCCTTACTATGTGATTTAATTGATAAAGAACCTTCCAGTTATGAAGAAGCAGTAGAACGGAAAGAATGGAAGGATGCTGTGATCGAAGAATGATGTTTGGGATGTTGTCCCAAGACCAGAAGGGAATTTAGTTGTAACTTCCAAATGGATCTATAAGATCAAGCATGCTACAGACGGTAGCATTGAAAAGTATAAAGAAAGGTTTGTAGCTCAAGGTTTCTCTCAGAAGGAAGGAATAGACTATGAAGAAACCTTTGCACCTGTAGCCAGATACACTTCCATCAGATCAGTACTTGCTCTGGCTACAATGATGAAATGGAAGATACACCAGATGGATGTCAAGATTTCTTTCTTGAATGGTGTAGTGGAAGAGGAAGTGTAAGTAGAATAGCCACTCGGTTTTGAGACACATAACAGAGAGTCTCATGTATGCAGATTAAAGAAAGCCCTGTATGGTTTGAAACAGGCACCCAGGACCTGGTACAGCAGAATTGACAGCTTTCTATCTAGTTTGGGCTTTACCAAGAGTAAAGCAGATTCCAACCTTTACTATAAGGTTGAGGATGGCAACCCAGTGATGCTTCTACTATATGTAGATGATCTATTCGTGACAGGTATAGATGGATTAATTGTAGTTACAAAGAGAAAGCTTGCTGCTGAGTTTGAAATGAAGGACTTGGGGATGATGCATTACTTTCTAGGTATGGAGGTGTGGTAGAGTACAGATGGAATATTTCTTAGACAAGGGAAGTATGCAGTAGAGATCCTGAAGAGGTTTGGGATGATGGAATGCAAGGCTATAGCCACACCTATGGCATCGAACCTAAAGCTATTGAGTGATGCTTCATCAGAGTCGGTTGATGCTACGATGTATTGTCAGATGATTGGGTCATTGATGTACTTGATGAACACGAGACCAAACATTTGCTTTGCTGTAAACACCTTGAGCTAGTTCTTGACAGATCCGAGAAATGTTCACTTGATTGTTGCAAAGCATACTCTGAGGTACCTGAAGGGTATAGTTGATTATGGGCTCAAGTACGATGTGAATCAAAAGATTAACCTAGAAGTTTATGTTGATTCAGATTGGGCAGGCAGTGCCATCGATAGGAAGAGCACTTTAGGGTGTTGCTTTAGTATGGGATCAGGTGTGATCTCTTGGTTTAGCAGGAAGCAATCCTATGTGGCACTAAGTACAACTGAAGCAGAGTATGTTGCAGCTTGTTCAGCTAGTTGTGAGGCAGTATGGCTGCGGAAGCTACTATCTGATATATTTGATCTCCAATTGGATGCTACTTGTATACATTGTGACAACCAGAGTTGCGTGGAGTTGTTAGAAAATCCAGTGTTCCATGACAAGTTGAAGCACATCGAGATCAAGTATCACTATATCAAGGATATGGTGCAGAGGGGAGCAGTGAAGCTCTAGTATGTTGCGACGGAGGAACAAATAGTTGATGTATTAACAAAGCCATTGGCTAGGCTGAAGTTTGAGTACTTCAGGGAGAAACTTGGTGCTCTCCAGATCGAGGTTTCCTCCAAGAGAAAGTGATGAGGCCCATAGCCATTCTGACATGGTGAGAGGATTGGTTCTTTCCATGGTCAGATGTAAGGGCTGAGCCATTCTGTCATGGTGAGAGGATTGGTTAATTCCATGTCAGATATGAGTGCTGGCCATTCCGACGAGTAGGTCAGATGTAAGGGCAACTGCCATTCTCTAGGAGAATGGAGGCACTTGGTCAGTTACCAGGAAAACTCAGTCTAGGATTGAGAAGCCATTCTAATGTGACAGAGGGATGTGTTCCATTCTAAGGGCTGAACCATTCTGTCATGGCTAAAGGATTAAGCTCCTCCCATGTCAGATGTGAGTGTTGGCCATTCTGATGAGTAGGTCAGATATAAGGGCAAATTCCATTCTCTAGGAGAATGGAGGCACCTGGTCAGTTACCAGGTAGCTTAGCCGAGGACTGGGGGCCATTTTGATATGATTGCTGGGATGTGTTCCCTCATGATCAGATATGAGTGCATAGCCCTTCCATCAGTAATGGGATGTGTTCCCTCACTGGATGGATGTAAGTGTAGAGCCCTTCCATTAGTAATGGGATGTGTTCCCTCACTGGATGGATGTAAGTGTAGAGCCCTTCCATTAGTAATGGGATGTTTTCCCTCACTGGATGGATGTAAGTGCAGAGCCCTTCCATCAGTAATGGGATGTTTTCCCTCACTGGATGGATGTAAGTGCAGAGCCCTTCCATCAGTAATGGGATGTGTTCCCTCACTGGATGGATGTAAGTGCAGAGACCTTCCATCAGTAATGGGATGTGTTCCCTCACTGGGTGGATATAATTTTTGGGCCTTTCTGATATGATTATAGGATTGGTTCCTACATGATCAGATGTGAGTGTTGGGCATGCCTTTCTGATGAGTAGGTCAGATGTAAGTGCTGGATGGACCATTCTGACGAGCAGGTTAGATATGCTGAAGAAGACCTACATGGAGGCTAGGCATACAACCAGCATGAACAAGGGTTGGCTTTGTAGAAATTCCTGTGATGAGAAGAATCATGAGATAGCACCTGAGATGATCCAGATTGAGTGACGATTGAGATCCAGTGATGATCGAGATCCATTGATGATGATCCAACAGTGATGATCTAGATCGAGTGATGATCGAGATCCAGTGATGATAGCCAATGATGATCTAGATCGAGTGATGATCGAGATCCAGAGATGATGACCAGTGATGATCTAGATCAAGAGATGATTAGATCCAATGATGATGTCCCATGATGATCCAAATCGAGAGATGATCCTGATCCGATGACTTGAAGATGAAGATGACTTGAAGACTCAAGAAGACCTAAGATGCAGATGATGAGATGATCCAGTTGATACAGAGAAGAAGACCAGTGCTGAAAATTGTGTCGAAAGCATACCTTCCTAGTTAAGAGGGAGTGTTGATGTATTTGTAACTTCAGAATGTATTCATCTATGTATCTTATGTATTGTAACCCGATGTTTATTCCAAGATGTATCTATAATGTAATTGAGTCATGTTGTCATACCTTGATGTTTCGATCGAGAGGATCAATAATGTAAACAAATCATGTCAAGTCATAGTGAGAAACCCTTCGATTGTCTAAGGGTTAAAGTCCCCGCAGTTTCGGGGCACTAGGGTTATTAGACTCTCCTAGTAGAGGTCGGCCCTAGTAGGGTTTTAGTCATGTCAGGATTAGTATAAATAGAGAGTTGGACTCTCTATTTAGCACACAACTCATCCACACTCAAGTGTAGTGCATAGTTGAGGAAGGAGGAGACACTGGGGCTAGTCAAGAAGAAGATTACTGCTGTTGAGAGATCACTTACTGTTTTGGGGCTTTTACTATTTTGGTGCTGATTCTATCTCTGAGGAAGTTGTAGGGTATTCTCCTTTATGGTTTCCCCAAGGAAAACCACTATGTTCATTGTCTCTTGTGTTTGATTGCCGTACTTGTTATTCTCTCAGTTAAAGATCTTAATAGTGCTAGATTAATGTTGAAAAACTAACACTATGATCCAATTGATCTAGGGTAGGTGCTTTTGCACGTAGTAGGGGGTTAAATCCCCACTATAGTTTTGGAGACTCCACTCATTCGATCCTTTTGGATCATTGTTTTGCAGGTCTTTCTATTGGTTTATTATGCTTAGATACCTTTAGCCATCACATATCTGACCCCCTTGTGGCATATTCGAACTAGGATTTCCTCAGTTCCTGCTCCCTACCCAAGACGACAACCTTTTTCCAAAAAATTATTAATTCCGACCGAATCGCACTTATTCGGTAAAAAGATGTAGCTAGGTCACACCTTTTTTCCCAATAAGCATGACCTGGATCATGCCTTTCGCCCCAATAAGTGTGACTTGAACTAAAACTCCAAATCACACTTGTATCGATGCTCAAACCGACCTCGATCATTAATGTGACCTAGGTTTGTGCGACCTGTCATGCATAAACCCCTGTTTTGTGTGACCTGAATCTTTCGACTATTTTTCTGTTCCAATCGTGATTGTTTCAGAGTTCTATGTGACCCCGATCATGCCTGTTCTGCCGATAGGTGCAACCTATAGTTTTTCAACCCTTTTTGGTGTTTGAGATCCTTGTTCTAGACCCCCTGTCTCTATTCTACCCCCTCTCGACCCATTTCTATCTAGATCTAATTCATTACAACCCCCTAGTTTGTTTTGTGATCCTTTTTTCCTTGCATGTGATCCCCTTTTGTTGAGATTAGTAGTTGAGACCCCTTGTGTGTTTCCTACAACCTGATCAGTTTCTAAGGCGTTCATTTACTTATGTACATTTTATTTTTCTAGAAGAATTAGTTATTTTGCATGATATTTACTGTCATTTGCTATTATTTATCTGCATTTTGCGTCTTGGTCATGATATCATTGGGGTTTATATTTTACACAACACTTTTGCACACATCTCACACCCTAAAGTAAAATGATTGGTTCATGACCCCAAGATAGCCTAAAAATTAACTTAACTCAACCAACATTGCAACCTCATTTGAGTACCAAAACAATATTGTAGTTAAGTTAGGTCATTGGGGATAGGAATCCAAATAACACCCCTTTGTCACTCACATTTTGAGGCATAGTTGTTGTCCATCAGGGTACCAAAATACTCTTGTAATTTTTGACACGGTCACGACTAGTTTGTCGGAGGCCCCCCTGCTCTGTGGGAGTAAGCCACAACGAAGGGGTTCTAGAAGTCATGGTGGAATACCCCACTCCATTATGCACCAAAGGATAACCCTTCATAGACCTCCTTGTGCATGCCAGAGTATACCGGTTGTCGAGGCAAAGGGCTGAAGTGTCTGTAAATCACTTTGGACATGTCATGAACGAGGTAGCCTAGTTTCTATTCTATCTAGGGATCTTTTATGTGAGGTACCTCTTGGTAGTAGGATTCTCTTAGCCTATTGTTCTTCCATTTCGTATTGTTTGACTGGGATTTCATCACCTTGCAGAGGATACGATTTGTGAAGGGCTTCCAGTTTATATCTAGGAATTTGCTTGCACTCATACCCCATAGGTTAGTGCATCATTTTATTTCTAGGTATTGCTACTTGTTGGCTTCCTGGCCACTTTGTTGGAGACTTGTTTGCTGTAACACTCTGTTGCAGTTCGGTTTTAGAGCTTGCTTTTTGGCATGTGAGCCACCATTTGTACACTCTCCTTCTACACACTTGGTTGTAGTTGGATTTTTGAGCCTGTGTTTGACACTCTTACACCTACATTCATTACACAACACACCATCATGTCATCTTATCTCCACCATTCTACTCACATAGGCTTAGGTGGCGTACTCCTTAGTTTGGTTCCTTGAACTATCACCGTCGGATCCATATTCGATGTAATTCACCACCTTCAGATCCATATACCACCTCTGATTCTGATTTGGATTCATATCAATCTAAACCTACCTTGTTCACCACCCCATCTAGACCCATGGATGGTGCACCTCCTAACCCCTTTCAGGGGGGGATAGTTGATAGTGGGCTTGTGTCTATTCCACCCATCATTTCGGGTATCCCTTCTACTAGACCTACAGGTCCTGGTCCTAGTGGGCCCTTTGCCACCACACACGCTGTTGCTGGTCCACTACCCACTAATGGTGGACCCACTCCAACCACCATGGTTCCTACCATACCACCACTCATGCATGGGGGTAGTCGTCCTTCCACTTCTAGTCTAGTTATCCCTACCATCCCAGTGACTACTCCTATTGTTAGAAGGCAACGTTACCCACCCCCATTTACCCATGAGAACTACATTACTTCTAGAACTAACACCATTGCTAGCTCTTCCTAATCCACTCTCGGTTCCAGTCTACCAGTCATGACTAGTATCAACCTACCTGATTTGGAACGATTGACAAATGACCCCATTTGTCACAACCCATTATGGCCTCGTATTCCTACCAAGCTCCCTTCAAACATCCCTAAGTTTGAGGGAAAGGTGAGAGAAGACCCCTAAAACCATATTATGTCATTCCACTTATGGTGTTCATCTAACATCATAGTGAATGATTATATCTGATTGAGGTTATTTCAACACAAACTCACAAGTGTTGTGGCCAAATGGTATATCGAACTGCCTCATGCCACCTACCTAGACTTTTCCTCATTAGCCTCGATCTTTCTCTAGTACTTCTAGTTACCCATTCATTATGATGAGGGTGTGGAAACTCTATGATCTTGTCGATAAAACACAACTACCCATATCACGAATCATATCCATGAAGGGCGTCATTGTCGTAGCTTGTGTAAGATCCAGTTAGATGATAGGATTTTCCTAGATTGGTTTCTTAAAACCTTAATCCCCCCATCACCAAGGACGTTCCATCCGAGTGCCCACATACCGAGGAGGAATCCATCCTGAAGGCACAACAATTTTATCTCATCTACACCCAATCAGGTTATATGTATACCATCATACATGATTCTCCCAGTGCTGGCTCCTCACATCGAGATACATCGGGGGAATCCCATGCTGCTGATGGAGTCATTGGATCTATTACTAAACATCCTCACCTTTACACATAATCTCTTTCAATGCCGACTCATTTTGGTGCCACCCCTAGAGTTGGTCAACCAGGTTACGCCCCTAATTTTTCACACCTAACGACTCAGTACGGAGCCACACCTTCCTATGCGCCTCTCGCACGAGTTCCTCACGTTCATAGACAGAATTGCTCACCAAACTCATGTAATGGCCATATTTTTGGATTTACAGCCCCCCTAGTTTCCCCTTCCTATTACCCACCACCTATGCAACCTAATCTTACTCTGGCCCCGTCTCCTCCTGCTCCTCAAGGACAGGTCTATGCATAATAGAACCTCCCTAATTAACCCGCCCCCAGTAACCAACAAAGGCAGAGAAGAGGAAAAAGAGGTAGGAACCAAGGCAACAACCAACCTCAAGGATGTTTCCAACAATCCAACCCTAAAAACAAGAACGGATCCAACCCCCCTGCATAGAATTCCTAGCGTCCCGCTAGACCGGGGAAGAACCCACAATTATAGCCTAACCATCCATGCACCATTTGTAACACTTATGAACATTATACACAATGGTGTCCTCATATGAATCATGTTTTCCATTTACTCCAAACCAATAATAAACGTGACCTCAATGGGGATGCTTCGGCTCCACCAAACCCAACACCACCGGGTCCTCCTCCTATGGTGCTACAAAACCCCTTACCAAATCAAGGAATGGTTGCAACCTAGCCCTTAGTACCACAAACCATTGCAACCACCTCTATGGTTCAACCCATTGATCTTGGTGTCCATCACCTTATGACATTATCATCTGACGTCAACCTATAGACTCGACGAAACCATCATGGATCCACCATGGAAACCATTAACCCCTCTGCGACATCTACCTTCGCTACTCTTAATATGTATTTGCATTTTCTAAGACCCAGGACAGATGGGATTTCCAAATTATCGTGGTTCCCTTTGCGTTGTGTCATGAATAACTCCACTGTCGGAGCCATCTAAACTCTCACAATTCGATACTGTTTACAAAACATGCACAAAATAACTGAAAGAGTGAAAAATTCATACACACATGAGGTCAATAACAGATATTATTATTACTTTCCAACATGTAACGATGTCTATATTAGGTATATAGTACAATATGGAAAAAGTGGGAGTCCTTGGAGGCCATTCGGATGCATACAAGTGTCAGCTCAAGATTTGACCCTCAAACCCCCCTAGGTGGACCAATGATCTTCCTAATAATCCAAAATGGTCATGAATACATGTGTGAACATGGGAAAGGCATGTTGGAACATAAATGGAGGTATGACAGGCATGAGTGAGCACATGGGTGAGTGGGAGTGGTGCAAGGAGGCAATAAATGCCAAGGAAGGCCATAAACCACCTAAATCATGGACTACCACCTCTAGTCAAACACAATCCTTGAAATTGGGGATGGGGGAGGCATGATGGTTGACTCTAATCAATGTAGACACCTGATTTGTCAAAATGATCAACCTGGAGTGCCTCAACTGTGTAGAATGATCAACCAGGAGCACCTCAACTATGAGTAAATGTCTAATTTCCCTAATTCTAAACCATGGAATCGCTGGAAGAATGCAAATGAAATGTGCCTAAGGTATAAGACTATGGTAATAAGGTGTATTATTCTCTAACACCACCCCTTAATCCTAACTTAGTACAGCTTGACCAAAATTATCATGGAGGCCTTGGGAACAAAGGCTCAAATCACCTCATACAAGAGAAAATTTTATTTGTCCATAAAACCAAGGTATGGAGGAAAACCACATGGAAAAAAAAAATCCCCTAAAAAATGGACATGGGGCCAAAAATATGAAATTGAATGTTAGCCATCACCATGTATCACCCAATCCAAGAAGGGATCTCATATAGGTGAAGGTCTTCTTGTTGCCGCCTTTCACACACCTAGGTCACGTGGCAAAAATCTTCAAGCCACTTGGTGTGTCCTTGGGGGCAAGTATCGATTCAAGGCTATCACCTTATTCTTGACTCCTCCGTTTAGGATCAACTCTTAATGAAGCCAAGCGGGGTAGACCCTATTAAGTTACTAAGGCTAATTACTTAGTATGGTGATGTTAAACTGAATGAATTACTTAGGAGTTTGAAAATTAACCAAAAACAACCATAGATGACAAGATACAAAATGAGCACATGAAAGCACAATGCTGAGACACAATATATATAGCAAGAAAATAACCAGTGCCTTAAAATGGAGTAAAAAAAAAAAATCAATGTACTTGCATGTGCTTGGAGTGAATGTTTTGCAATTGCCTCTTGGTACATTTTAAGTTAATGTGAAATATGAGTTGATTAAAATTAGGTGAGGGGGTGAACTCTAGATATACCCGAGAGTACTTGGAGTATGTCCAAAACTAAACCTTCACGGCTACTCGCAAGGAATATGTGGGCTGAATGGAGTCTCTGGGGCTATTGTTCATAACGCACCCGTGTTACGAAGAGAAATTCCTATGGCTTGGGGTACCACAACTGACAACTTGACTCCAGAAATCAATCCTTTCCAATATGCAATATAAATTAAATGTCTAACACTAAAGGATCAGACCTCATACCTTATTCTGGACGGTTGAAGTAGATCCCCGTTGAGCTTTCCAACTTCATCTTGAATTGATAGATTACTTCCTCAACAACTAGTAAACAATACAAGCATTCTATATATCATGGTGTTAGATCTATTCTAGCATATATAATCAATAATGTACAAGCATTTGACATAATCCCATGGATAAAATATTCATTCAAACACACATTATTGGACAGGAAAATATATTTCTATTAATCTAAATCAGAGATCACAAGATACAACCTCTGACGACACGTCTGCGAATCGGAGAAACTGAATCCCCCACTTGGGCCTCCACCACCTCAATCCTCCATCTCTCGATAGCAAGATCAAAAGCAAAAGGAAAGCTTGGGAAGAACACACTAGTGCTCCAAGGGACAAAGGGATGCAGACTCAAGCATAAGTTTCGGAAACAATGGACTATAGTTTCCTTGCTCTCAATTCTCTCTTCTTGCCTTCAATGTACCAAGGGGTTCCTTATATAGCTTTTCAAAGGGGTAATGAAAGGTCGAATCCGAGCGATCTCAAGGCATAGGGAAGGCCAGGATTCAAATGAGTCGGATCCATGTCAAGGAAAAATCCAAAAGGATTTGGATTATGTACGCGTTTTTAGTGGTCAAACCCGCATATATACGCGCTTATAGGTTTAAAAGTTGCGTGTATCATTTTTCACATGTTTTTATGGATGATAAAGGAAATATTAAAGGACAAAAAATGGTCCATGGGGTCTAAGGAGTCTACAGCGGGACAGGGGTAGGCCATACAAAGTGTGATTCACCTGGAGTGGTGAAATCAGCTATAACAGATGCCCCCTAATGTATGAGGTCAGAGGGGTCATACGATGGCTGAAATACATTATAAGTCCATCCCAGAAGTGGAGTGATGAAGGATCCCAAATGGAAGACCAAACACCCAATCAACATAGTACAATAATACAACTCTGCATATAACTGCAAATACATATAGTAGTCCTAGATACATAAGAGTACAATGGCCATGAATAGACATGAACATACCTATGGTCAATGCAAGGATACATGTGTAGGATATCGACACTCGGGGGAAAATGCCCTCCCGGTAAAAGGGAAACAAGCTGCGAAGGATATAAAATATGGCTCTGCATGGCTAGACATGAGACAAGATTGGGCTATATGGTTGAATACGCAATGTCAGGGGAGCCGACTCAAAGTTCAATAAAGCAGGAAAAGCTCATGATAATGCATTCACACCTTGACATAAGGGAGTCCTGAGGGAAATAGGCCAGCAAAAGATTAAGAGGAGTATGAGGCTCTTGGGAAATATCATGGCAGTACTATACAACGGACTCCCGGACCTAAGAGAGGACTCATAGCATGGGTACCAAATGCAAAGGGGAGCTAACTAGGACACCCATGTATAGGAAAGCTCTACCATTCACATAGTACCACTTCTAACAACAGCATGAAGGTTCCGTGATACCATGGAATGGGTTCATACCTAAGGTTAAGATGGAATGGTGATAAGGCAATGCATAAGTGTAGGCAGATGTGATATCCTAACCTATATGCCAGTTCAGACATAATACCTATGATAGGAACGAACGGGTCGAAACCTTAGAGAGAGTGTACAAAAACTGGATCCTACATGACAACCATATTAGTCCAAAAAAACCCAAAATAGTCAATAAAGAATCTAAACTATATGATATAGGGAGGAATGATCATGACAACTACTCCCAAAGGAAACAATGTAGTGAACGATGGGACATAAACAGGAAAGTAAGGTGTAGACCCAATGTTCATGCATCCACTATCACCCCCGTGAGGGTGACCACTGGTGTAAAGACTGAGTGAAGGGAATAAAAATCCTCCACAAATGGAGTAGAGGATGGAATGTGACCACTCCCGAATCTATGAGTAGGGTAAGGGGCTGTGTTGCCCCCAAGTCTGACACCAGGGTCCGTACTAGGACCAAGGACGGGTGATAGGATACCAGGCATGCCGAAAATAAAAGGACCCAAACTCAAGAGAGCATAAATATACTCAAGCAACCACGATCCCAAAGGCCAACTAGCTCACAAAGAGCACACTCCTAAGAAAATCTATAGCCAAAATACAAGCAAACCAAGGGGAGGATATGTGATCTCCTGAATGCAGAAGGTATGTCTCACCTAGTAGAGGCTTGAAACTCCCATACACTACAAGTGGAGGTACGTAACCAATTATTGTGGCCCTCAGCTTCAACGCGTAAAGCAACTATGCTGTCCGACCCCAACTTGCCCAGGACACCCATAGAATAACCCCTGCTAAGTACCCCCTCGATATCCTAGGTAAGGCCACTAAGGTCACCTCAATGTAATCAATGCTTAGGTGGACAGTTGCAGGTGGGATTGACCATATGGGCAGGGTAGCAAAGCCCGAAACTCTCGAAAGAGACCCTAGATACGAATACAATCTTGGAAATATCTCCGGTGCTACTCAGTTATGACTAGGGGTCATCCCAATCAATAACCGCTCACACTGCTTTGTGGTTAACTCCCTTTTGAGAGGAGGATCCTGAGAAACACTGGTTATACCAAGGATTTCACACACTCACCTAGACAGACACATACATGTTGTTGTTTAGTGGTCTTGGAGAATTTACTCACAATGAACTATTCCAAGACCCTAAAACCTAAGCTTGTTGGTGCACCCTATAAAAGAAAAGAATGCAATTCATTTTAAATTATGCGTTGATTTTAATTGGCTGTAATTACTTAAAGGGAAATGGCCGTGCAACTAGTGATATGAAGACTCAGCAGTGAAATAAAAGTGCACACCATAACAAACAGTGCTAAGTGCAATCTTTGTCAAATGAAAAATAGGGTATGCCACTACATGAGATGCATAAATATATATTCCTTTCCGAATGCCAATGCAATCCTTCCTATATGAAAGCCTAAATAAAACTCTCATCCAAGCAATCCAATGCAAGTACCTCCTCAAATCCATATCTAAGATGCAACTAAGAGTGCAACTACTTTGTATTTTTTAATATAAAAGAATGAAAAATGAAAATAAAAGTCATCTAAAACTCTCAGTCTCTATAGCAAGTATAAAACACAAGCCTAGCAAGACACTGAGACAAAAAAGAGTAGTGCACTAATGGAAAAACAAAAAGGATAAATGACTAAAACTAATTTCAAAGAAAAATCAATGTAAAAGCTGTCTTTGGTCATAAAAGAAGCATCCAATAGACAACATCAGACCCAAGGAAGACCCAACCACACTCACAACCCACCCAACAACTTCCACAACATCAAACTCACCAAAAGGGAGGATGTACACGACTGTTTCAAGAACAGCTGCGTATATATGTGACTTTTGGCCAAAAACCTGCGTGTATACATGAATTTTGGCCAAAAACCTGTGTGTATACGTGAATTTTGGCCAAAAACCTGCGTGTATACGTGAATTTTGGCCAAAAATCCGCGTATGTACGTGACTTTTGGCTAAAAACCTGTGTATACAGAGAAGGCAGTGGTAAAAAGTAGGCCAAGGGTCAAACCAATAAAGGGGAGTGTCAATGGATGAAGATGCTATAAAATGCAACACAGAAACAAGGAGAAACAAAGAGCAAGTCAATAATATCAAGCCCATTGTGCCCGCAAACCCCAAATAAAAACAAGGAACATCCCCAGTGGAGTCTCCAATTCTGTTACGGAGAGAAATTCCTATGGCTTGGGGTACTACAACAGACAGCTTGACTCCAGAAATCAATCCTTTCCAATATGCAATAGAAATTAAATGTCTAACACTAAAGGATCAGACCTCGTGCCTTATTCCGGATGGTTGAAGTAGATCCCCGTTGATCTTTCCAACTTTAGCTTGAATTGATAGATTACTTCCTCAACAACAAGTAAACAATACAAGCATTCTATATATCATGGTGTTAGATCTATTCTAGCATATATAATCAATAATGTACAAGCATTTGGCATAATCCCATGGATAAAATATTCATTCAAACACACATTATTGGACGGGAAAAGATATTTCTATTAATATAAATTAGAGATCGTAAGATACAACCTTTGATGGCACATCTGCGAACCAGAGAAATTGAATCCCCCACTTAGGCCTCCACCACCTCAATCCTCCATCTCTTGATAGCAAGCTCACAAGCAAAAGGCAAGCTTGGGAAGAACACACTAGTGCTCCAAAGGACAAAGGGATGTAGACTCAAGCATAAGTTCCGGCAACAATGGACTATAGTTTCTTTTCTCTCAATTCTCTCTTCTTGCCTTCAATGTACCAAGGGGTTCCTTATATAGCTTTTCAAAGGGGTAATGAAAGGTCGAATTCGAGCAATCTCAAGGCATAGGGAAGGCCAGGAGTCAAATGAGTCGGATCCATGTCAAGGAAAACTCCAAAAGGATTTGGATTATGTACACATCCCGATGTACGCGATTTTAGTGGTCAAACCCACATATATACACGCTTATAGGTTTAAAAGTCGCGTGTATCATTTTTCACATGTTTTTAGGGATGATCAAGGAAACATTAAAAGACAAAAAAATGCTCCATGGGGTCTAAGGAGTCTACAGCGGGACAGGGGAAGGCCATACAAAGTGTGATTCACCTGGAGTGATGAAGTCAGCTATAACAACCCAT
Organism: Pseudotsuga menziesii; assembly: GCA_001517045.1. NCBI lineage: Eukaryota > Viridiplantae > Streptophyta > Pinopsida > Pinales > Pinaceae > Pseudotsuga > Pseudotsuga menziesii. The sequence goes on along the minus strand of LPNX010007095.1, from coordinate 502,699 downwards.
TAGGGTGTGACAGAGATCGGCACCCCGAGGTCACTTTTCAGAAGTTCCCGCTTCCTTTGGGTATTTTTCCACCGTAATGGTTTGATCTAGGTGTTGGATTTTCACCTGATGGTTTGTCAATTTGGGAGAGTGAATCCTAATTATATTAGTCACTCAAATGCTTTTGATACAGGTTGACCAATCAGACAAAACGCAGCCAAGTGCATAGCATACACACCTGAGTATTGTCAATTTTATTAAATTTTGAGATGGATGTTCTTGTTAAAAAGAAAACCCTCCAGGAACCTCTTTTTGTCCAAGTGGACCTCAATTGGGGAATCAAGGAGGGGTTGATTTTATTATGGTTACTGAAACAAAAAATGATAGCAAATGAAACATAAAAAGATTCGCAAACCACAATTTTCTAATTAGACTACCACGAACCTTTCTTCACCTTTCGGCTCAAAAGGAGGCTTGTGGGGTAAGTATTAAAGTTACTTTGAAACCAATAGAACTGGAATATGGAAATGATTTTAAATCAAAGTATACTACCCTGCATATTAATACTATGCTAGATTGAAAAAAGATGAACGAAAAGCAAAAAATGACACGGACGCAAATCCCCCTAGGGGGGATGGGGAATGGGCTTGAAAGAGCCTATTCAAAAATATATTTATTACTAGTGGTTACAATATCATAAAACTAATATGATGCCTCTTGATTCTTATATATAATGAAATCAAGAGCTTACAAAGTGCGAATATTAAATATTTCAGTAAAAAAGGGAGACCCCTAGGGTGATTCAGAGGCCCAAAAGTCACTTTCAAGTAGTACCTCCTCATTTTTTCTGTTATGCCTGATAAAAAATAGTAAGCTTATTAGACTGAAAGATTCCCAAAAGCACTCTGAAAGTACCTTTGGGTCAGCTTACTTTTAACCAAAAAATGCTAAGTAAAAACTAGTTAAAAAAGGTAAAAAGGAACCAAGGAAAGCAAGCTTTCCTTGGGATCTTGGCTTGCCTTTTAGGCAGCCAATATGATGTGCACTGATTGCCAGATTTATCTTTTATAACAGAAAATAGAAATCTAACGCATGCAAGCTACAAATTTTCTTTAAAATTCCATGCAAAAAGGACGATTTCCCTAATGCCAGATGTAGAATGCTTATGAAACATTTTAAGAGAAAGATCTCGATTATGGGATTTGAGAAGATAAATCTATGTTAAATTTACTTTTAATATGATAGATCTAAACAATATCAAAGCTATGAACAAAGTAACCGGGTAAAAGAGTTGATTTTGAGGGAGGAAAAGGAGGAGAGAAATGCTGGCAGCCTTGAAGATCCACAGTGGAGCTTTCAGGTGGAATGTCAAGGGACTATTCCTTTGGAAGGTTTTGGAGAGAGTGAAGAAGAAAACTAGATCAGCATCCTCTCGAATCTAGGAACCTGCAGCTCAGCTGAAATAAAAAAACTTGCCAAAAAACTTGTGAGATCCGAGTAGTACATACAGAAAGATTGAGAAAAACATGCATATAAGATTATAATAAGCTTATTATCAATCTTAGCAATGAATCCACAAGCAATTATCAAATTACAAACACAGATACTGGTTACCTCAGTGAAAAAAATGGCAATGATCATCCACACATACAATGTCACAACACCGTCTTGCCTCCAAAGCTTCTCTTTATTTCAAATGAACAATAAGAACAGTACAATAGCAGCAGCACCTCAATCCCAGTTCTAACTCTTGGAAGAGGCTGCTGTGCTTGGATATATACAAAAACTAGGAGATCCATCCCAGGGGGGGTGCAAATCCCAAGGAGACAGATCAAATCAGTTGATGGAGAGTTAATCAATGCAGATCTGAAGCTGAACTGAGCCTACTTGTCAATCGGGGGCCTGATTTAGCTAACACATCAACCCATAAACCGACACATCAATCCACAGAACATCCAGGAGAGTCCACACACATGGAGGAGAGAGAGAGGGCACAATTCCCCATAAATACTGCTAAAGATCAACTCTGGATCTGATTTGATCACCTCCTTCAGCCAAGGATTTGTCAGATCCAGTCAATTTGCTTCAGATCTGACTGATTTCAATCAAATCGGCTGAGAATCCACTGATCTATGATTTTGGATTTGCTCCATTATTCATCAATTTATTAATTAAAATAACCAATAATTGATTTTTTGGGGCTTTCTGACCCGAGTGATGGAAAATCACTCAAAACTAGGAAATAGTGGGTCCATGGGTTTACATGGTGCTCTTAGCTTGAAAATAAGCACCTACATGACTGAAACTGATTATTTGTCCCACTTTTATTACAAAATCAATTTTTCCAATTAAACTATTAAAAAATAGCCTAAGTTTTGGAAAAATTAAAATTTAATAAAAAACATTGAAAAAACTAAAAAATTGAAAAATTTGAAAAAACCTAGGGGGACTTAGACATGTTCATATGACTCGACCATGATGTCTAGCATTTATACATTGACACATAGACTCTAATAACCTCAATAGGCCTAAATGTCAAGCCGACCACCCCAACTTTGGAGGTATGGAGTGAAAAACTCAGAAATTATCAGTCGTTTATTCAACAACCAATAATGACCAAGGGAAAAAAACACCATGGGCTGATCGGATTGACAAATAAAGTCTAAGAGACCGAGTATTTTATAGACACTATCATGCTAGAACATTTATTACAATTCCCCCATGGGGTATGAACATGTGATATAGTACAACAAGCACTTCCTAGAAGTACTTCCAAAGGTCTTTTGAAGTCCGAACAAGTAATCCTTGTCCGGTTCACCAGGCTCACTTGATAAAAAACCACTAAGTACAACTTAGGTGGTAACATTCTGGCTCCAACTGTGGGATGTCTGCTCGATCTGGTTTTTAAGGCAAGGAGAGGATACGAGAACACCAGAATCTCTGGTTTATATATACCCTATAAAAACATCTCAACTTGACAAGAAAAACCTCAGTAGCACAATTTTATAAAAGACCAAATGAACCATTAAGCTGATTTATTTAAACAAAATAAATGTAACTAACTAAAAGAAGCAAAGTTTTTTTTTATAGCTAAAAATAGAAATGCAGAAAGTAAATGCTCTCTTTCAAGGAGCTTATTTTCCTACTCTAAGCATGATATAAAAAGGGTTAAGTGTAATCAGAAATCCAATGTAACCACCTAAGCATTTTATTAACATAAACAATTTTTTTCTTGTCTTTGGTTACCAGCCAAAGTAAGGATACCTTATTCAGAAATTGCAAACCTGCGTGATGATTTAGAATGGGCGGGATGGATGGGAGATCATAGGCATGAATAACGTCCTAAAAATTATTCCCCAACTTGTATGTGCTCATGCAGGTTGCTGCTATCCATGACTGGATAGGACTGATATACCAATCAGAATGATGAGGCAGACTGACTACATCATCATACTGATCACTGGGGCTTATCAAATGATAACTTGTTGCACAAGCCCCAAGTAGCTCCAAATCATAAGGAACCTCTATATGTGAAAAAGATGGTTGAGACTGATAATCCACTGACTGCATCACATCTGACTTTTCACAATACTGTTTCTCAATGTCTTCATTACTGATACCCTTGTGTGGCTCTGCATGGTATGACTCTGAATAATCACATGAAAATTCTTAATGCTCCTCTTCCATGCTAAGGTTTTCCCAGGCATCTAGATCCGTGCCCCCCTCTATGGACGTATCGTAGATTGGACTTCCACAAATTTTTAAATAGACACTCCCATTGTTGGACATATCCTGGATGGGATTCTCCATAAGATTTTCACAATTTGGATTCTCTATGAAATTCCAATAGTCATCACTCCCATCCATGTCATATGTGGGGGACTCTTCATCCATGGCATCATGATCCTACCTATTCATGTCCTCCTTGTATTCATAACAATCTTCTTCTTCAAAAAAAATTACAAGGCAATAAACTTTCCAAACCTTCATCAACATGAGGAGAACAAGGTCTAGTGTCACCACACACCATACTAATCTTATCATAAGTTTCTTTATAGGCCTCTGTTGTGATATCATGAAGAGAATCTTCAATATTATATTCACTCGAGGAAACTTTTTGGACATGTTAAATGGGATCACTTGGGATGTGTTGCTCAGTGGGTTTCTCTAGAGGCCTTTCTGGAAAGATATCAGCATTGCAACACACTTTAGAATACACCAAATCTTCAATGTCTTCAGCTATGGTGACATGAGGAGAGTCTTCAACAATGTGTTCCATCATGGGCTCCTCCTGGAGCTCTTCAATAGGATCATCTTAGATTTTCCCTTCATTAGAATCTTGCTGTGTATTGGGAGATACCTCATATTCTTTTAAAATATGCTTAATTGCTTCCTTTCTTAAATAACTACTAGGATGCTTTTTGATGGGAGTATCATGAACCTCCTCTTCACTTAAATTTTCAAGAAGTGATCCCAAGTATTCAATACTTTGTATCATGGAAAAAGGTCCATCATATGTTTCCGTGTGATGCTCTGTCCCAGATAGGTAGAAGGTATAGATCTTTTCAAGGAACTTTTTTAAACCATTCATACTGCCCCTACCATCATGGCACTACTCTAAAAACATCCAAAGGAAGTTTGGAAAAGAAGTTATACATTTATTAGGAAGGCCTTGATAGAACCAACAATAGGCCTCACCCCAAAAAGTACTAGCAAACATTTCCATCATATTGTATTCATGAATAATATTGAAGTCAACAATCAACTGAAGGAAATATTTGACATGCCAGATGGCTGAATCACCATAATTTCCATGAAATGCCGGAAGCCAGTTATATGCATCCCCCAAACCATTACAACAGTTAGGAAAACCCGAGATGTTTGAGAAATTGATAGGCTGAAACATTCTGGTTAATTGGGCACCATACTTCTCCTTTAATTCATCCATATAAAAAATTAACAGTATGCATTTGATATAACCATTAAACCTTGTACTGAAAAGGAGGAGCTGTCAAGTGATGAGCTTTAAATATTTTAACATGTCGCATGGGCTCATCTACACACAACAAAACTTCACAAGTTTTTGTGAGAAACAAGGGTTTTATCCCTCCAATGGAGTCACCATGTGAAAAAGAAAAATAAGCATTTATAAATCTTTTCACAATTTTTTTTTTTTGCTTTTCTTTGTAAAAATAAAAACTGGAAAAAAGTCAATGGAGTTGCTAGATGAAAATTAAAGATCTATTCTAAGCATTCATCAAACAAAGTAAAAACAAAAAGGAAGAAAACAAAAGTCGTACTCGGGAATACAAAGATTTATCCCGGCAATGGTGCCAAAAAGTGTTGCCGCCTTTCACACACCCGGGTCACGTGGTAGAAATCTTCAAGCCACTCGGGGTGTCCTTAGGGGCAAGTCTCGAGTCAAGGCTATCACCTTGTTCTTAACTCCTCTTTTTAGGCTCAACTCCTAACAAAG
>LPNX010007095.1:463753-495423 GCA_001517045.1 Pseudotsuga menziesii | reverse complement strand
CAATGTACTTGCATGTGCTTAGAGTGAATGTTTTGCAATTGCCTCTTGGTACATTTTAAGTTAATGTGAAATATGAGTTGATTAAAATTAGGCGAGGGGGTGAACTCCAGATATACCTGAGAGTACTTGGAGTATGTCCAAAACTAAACCTTCACAACTACCTGCAAGGAATATGTGGGCTGAATGGAGTCTCTGGAGCTATTTTCATAATGCACCCATTAGGGTGTGACAGAGATCGGTGCCCCGAGGTCACTTTTTAGAAGTTCCCGCTTCCTTTGGGTATTTTGCCACCGTAATGGTTTGATCTAGGTGTTGGATTTTCACTTGATGGTTTGTCAATTTGGGAGAGTGAATCCTAATTATACTAGTCACTCAAATGATTTTGATACAGCTTGACTGATCAGATGAACCACAGCCAAGTGCAGAGCATACACACCTGAGTCTTGTCAATTTTAGTAAATTTTGAGATGGATGTTCTTGTTAAAAAGAAAACCCTCCAGGAACCTCTTTTGGTCGAAGTGGACCTCAATCGGGGAATCAAGGAGGGGTTGAATTTATTATGGTTACTGAAACAAATGATGATATCAAATGAAACATAAAAAGATAAGCAAACCACAATTTTCTAATTAGACTATCACGAACCTTTCTTCACCTTTCGGCTCAAAAGGAGGCTCGTGGGGTAAGTATTAAAGTTACTTTGAAACCAATAGAAATGGAATATGGAAATTATTTTAAATCAAAGTATACTACCCTGCATATTAATACTACGCTAGATTGAAAAAAAATGAACGAAAAGCAAAAAGTGACACGAACGCAAATCCCCCCAGGGGGATGGGGAATGGGCTCAAAAGAGCCTATTCAAAAATATTTTTATTACCAGTGGTTACAATATCAGAAAAATGATATGATTCCTCTTGATTCTTATTTAGAATTAAATCAAGAGCTTACAAAGTGCGAAAATTAAAGATTTCAGTAAAAAAGGGAGACCCCTGGGGGGATTCAGAGGCCCAAAAGTCACTTTTGAGCAGTAGATCCTCCTTTTTTCTGTTATTCCTGCTAAAAAACAGCAAGCTTATTATACTGAAAGATGCCCAAAATCACTTTGAAAGTACCTTTGGGTCAGCTTACTTTTAACCAAAAAATGCTAAGTAAAAACTAGTTAAAAAAGGTAAAAAGGAACCAAGGAAAGCAACCTTTCCTTGGGATCTTGAATTTCCTTTTAGGAAGCCAATATGATGTGCACTGATTGCTAGATTTATCTTTTATAACAGAAAATAGAAATCTAATGCATGCAAGCTACAATTTTTCTTTAAAATTCCATGCAAAAAGGACGATTTCCCTAAAGCTAGATCTAGAATGCTTATGAAACCTTTTAAGAGCAAGATCTAGATTATGGGATTTGAGAAGATAGATCTATGTTAAATTTACTTTTAAGATGATAGATCTAAACAATATCAAATATATGAACAAAGTAACTGGGTAAAAGAGTTGATTTTGAGGGAGGAAGAGGAGGAGATAAATGCTGGTAGCCTTGAAGATCCACAGTGGAGCTTTCAGGTGGAATGTTGAGGGACTATGCCTTTGAAAGGTTTTGGAGAGAGTGAAGAAGCAAACTATATCAGCATCCTCTCGAATCTAGGAACCTGCAGCTCAGCTGAAATAAAAAAACTTGCCGAAAAACTTGTGAGATCCGATTAGTACATACACAGAGATTTAGAAAAACATGCATATAAGCTTATAGAACATGCTGGATCTAGATCTCTAAACATGCATCAAAGGAAAGAGATGGCCAATAAACTTATTGAAAAGCACCTTTCCTATCAAGATTATAATAATCTTATTATCAATCTTAGCAATGAATCCGCAAGCAATTAGCAAATTATGAACACAGATACAGGTTACCTCAGTGAAAAAAATGGCAATGATCATCCACACATACAATGGCACAGCACCATCTTGCCTCCAAAGCTTCTCTTTATTTCAAATGAGCAATAACAATAGTACAATAGCAGCAGCACCTCAATCCCAATTCTAACTCTTGGAAGAGGCTGCTGTGCTTGGATATATACAAAAACTAGGAGATCCAACCCAGGGGGGGCGCAAATCCCAAGGAGACAGATCAAATCAGCTGATGGAGAGTCAATCAATGCAGATTTGAAGCTAAAATAAGCCTACTTGTCAACCGGGGGCCTAATTTAGCTGACACAGCAACCCATAAACTGACACATCAGTCCAGAGAGCATCCAGGAGAGTCCACACATGTGGAGGAGAGAGAGAGGGCACAATTCCCCATAAATACTGCTGAATATCAACTCTGGATCTGATTTGATCACCTCCTTCAGTCAAGGATTTGTCAGATCCAGTCAATCTGCTTCAGATCTGACTGATTTCAATCAAATTGGCTGAGAATCCACTGATCTATGATTTTGGATTTGCTCCATTATTCATCAATTTATTAATTAAAATAATCAATAATTGATTTTTTGGGGCTTTCTGACCCGAGTGATGGAAAATCACTCAATACTAGGAAATAGTGGGTCCATGGGTATACACGGTGCTCTTAGCTTGAAAATGAGCACCTACATGACTGAAACTGACTATTTGGTCCACTTTTATTACAAAATCAATTTTTCCAATTAAACTATTAAAAAATAGCCTAAGTTTTGGAAAAATTAAAATTTATTAAAAAACACTGAAAAAACTAAAAAATTGAAAAATTTGAAAAAACCTAGGGGGACTTAGACATGTTCATATGACTCGATCATGATGTCTAGCATGTTTATACATTGACACATATACTCTAATAACCTCAATAGGCCTAAATGCCAAGCCAACCACCCCAACTTTGGAGGTATGGAGTGAAAAACTCAGAAATTATCAGTCGTTTATTCAACAACCAATAATGACCAAGGGAAAAAAACACCCTGGGCCGATTGGATTGACAAATAAACTCTAAGAGACTGAGTCTTTTATAGACACTATCATGCTAGAACATTTATTACCATTCCCCCATGGGGTATGAACATGTGATATAGTACAACAAGAACTTCCCAGAAGTACTTCCAAAGGTCTTCTGAAGTCCAAACAAGTTATCCTTGTCTGGTTCACCAGGATCACTTGATAAAAAACCAATAAGTACAACTTAGGTGGTAACACGTTTGTCTGAAGCACTTGGTGAAAATGTCAGTAGTTTGCTCTATATATGGGAAATACTGCAAGGCTCTCACCTGATTATGCACCAAGATCCAGATGTAGTTCATGTGTATCTCAATGGGTTTGGTCCTCTATCTCTACAATGGATCTATGGAAATCTTGGTTTCATTTTTATTGTCACACCAAATGATTGTGGGTGAATCAAATGCAACTCCAAGTTCTCGAAGAATACCTTGCAACCACACACATTGTGTAGCTACGTTCACTGCTCCTTTGTTATCGACCTTAGCTAATGATAGGGATATGGTGTGTTGTTTATTGCTTGAACAACATATGGGACCTTGTGCTACATAACCTGAAGTGGACTTCCTATCATTGGGATCTCCAACCCAATCAAAATCAGAAAATCCTACTAGTTCTAGTGGAGAACCAACAACATAGTGAACCCCGAAGTGTTAAGTTCCTTGCACATAGTGAAGGATCCTCTAGGATGCCTTATAATGATCTCATGATTTTTCTTCATATATCTAGCTACAGAACCTACAGGATATGCCAAAGCAGGTCAAGAGTGTGTAAGATACAACAAACTCTTGACTAGCTATCTATACAAAGAGTTGTCCACCAATGGAGACTCACCAACTTCACCTAGTTTGATACTAGAAAGGAATGGGAACTTGGTTGCTTTATATTCAACTATATTAAACTTCAATAATAGGTTTGAAGAATAATTTTGTTGGCTTACCTTGATCCCTCTTTCATATTGCTCAATTTCCAAACCAAGAAATTGTTTCAACAATCCAAGATCGATCATGGAAAAATCACTGTGCAATGAAGACTTGATTGACCCAATTTCTTTGGTGCATCTACCTGTAATAAATTTTTTATCAAAATATAGTACAATTACCTTCAATACATCATCAATATGCTGCAAATAAACATTAGGATCATATTTGCATCTTTCAAATCCGAGTGATAGTAGAAAATTGTCCATCTTGGCATACCAAACCCTTGGGGCTTGATTCAGGCCATAGAGTGACTTCTTTAACCTGTATAGAAGAGAAGGATTCTCTTGTAAAAATTTAGGTTTCTACATATATATCTCCTCCTAAAATTCACCATGAAGTAATGCACTATTTACATCCATGTGGTGAACCTCCCAGCAATTAGATGCAACAATTGCTAAAACTAGCCAGATAGAGTCCATCTTTGCAACCGGTGCAAATGTCTTTGTATAGTATACTCCTTAGACTTAAGAGAAGCATTTGGAAACCAAACTGGCCTTATACTTTAAATCATACCCATCAACAATAAATTTGGTCCTAAAGACACATTTACATTGCACTAGCTTCCTCTTAGAGGGCAAGGGAACCAATTCCCAAGTCTCATTTTCCTGTATGAGTTGAAATTTTTTTGCATGGTTGTTTTCCATATTGGGTCAAGTGATGCTTCATGATATGATTAAGGATCATATACAACCACCATGAATAATTTATCATCAATAACCACTTCACTTGCAAAGAAAACAATGTGAAATTGTGATATAGTCTTTCTAGGATCTAGCGGATTTCCAACCAAATCCCCAATTGCTTCAATGGTTTTCTCAGCCCATTTGGGATGAATGGGTGAGCCATGATATTCATCATCATTTTTAGAAATATCAAAAATATAAGAAATATAATAATCACTTACATCTTCTTGGTGTGGAGGAGATGAGCATTCCCCCGGTGCTAGTTCAAGCTCCAACATGAGTACTTCTTTGAATTGCACACTCCTTTCAATGAAGGTCTTTTGAGATGAGGGATGAAAGAGTTTGTATCGCTTTTAATTTAATCATATCCAACCATGATGTATCCCTTTATTTGAGGCTGCAAGGCCTTTCTCTTATATGGAGGAATCCTATCCCAAGCCCTTGAGCCAAAAATCCTGAAATGAGAAATATTTGGCTTGTGACCAAACTAAGCCTCATATGGTGTTTTTCCATCCACTCATTTGTGAAGAGATATGTTTTGGATGTATGCATCACAATTGGTGTCTTCATCCCATATCTTAGGATTCAAATCATTTGCTTCAATCATGCAGGTAGCCATCTCCTTGAGAGCTCTATTTTTGCGCTCTGCCACACCATTTTGTTGTGGTGTGTTGGGGACTGAATGTTGCATTTGGATGCCACATTATTCAAAAAGATGCTAAAAACTCTTGTTCACATACCCTTTTCCATTACCAGTCCTAAGGGCTTTGATCTTAGTCCCACATTGATTCTCAACTAGAGCTTTCCAAACCTTGAGAGTCTCAAAGAGTTTAGATTTGAGTTTGAGAAAGTAAACCCAGGAAAACCTTGAAAAATCATCTAGGAAGGTCAACACATACCTTGATCCTCCATATGAGGGTGTGGTAAGTGTTAATGTAATTGTAACTTCGGAATTTATTCACTTGTATTTCTTATCTATTGTAACCCGATTTTTATTTTGGGATTTATTATGTCATGCATTCCCTAATGTTCCAATCAGGAGAATCAATAATGTAAACAAGTCATGTCAAGTCATTGTGGGTAACCATCCTATTGTCTAAGGGTTAAAGTCCTCGCAGTTTCAGGGCACTAGGGTTATTAGACTCTCCTTGAGAAGGTCGGCCCTAGTAGGGTTTTAGTCATGTCGGGATTAATATAAATAGAGAGCTGGACTCTTTATTTAGCACACATCACATACACACTCAAATGATCACTTAGTGTTTTGGGTTTTACTTTGGTGCTGATTCTATCTCTGAGGAAGTTGCAGGGTTTTCTCCATTTATGGTTTCCCCGAGGAAAACACTGTGTTCATTGTCTCTTATGTTTTGATTGCTATGATTGTTGTTCTCTTAGTTAAATATCATAATGTTATGCTAGCTTAATGTTAAAAGTCTAACATTAACATTACTAGCATCATAGAGAAAGAAAAAGGACCAGATCCTGCTCTGGGTATGCAACATTACTATGTGATTTCATTGATAAAGAACCTTCCAATTATGAAGAAGCGGTAGAATGGAAAGAATGGAAGGATGCGATGATCGAAGAATACCAATCAATCATGAAAAACGATGTTTGGGATGTTGTCCCAAGACTAGAAGGGAAGTCAGCTGTAACTTCCAAATGGATCTACAAGATTAAGCATGTTGCAGATGGTAGCATAGAGAAATATAAGGCAAGATTTGTGGCTCATGGTTTCTATCAGAAAAAAGGAATAGATTATGAAGAAACCTTTGCTCCTGTAGCCAAATACACTTCCATCAGATCGGTACTTGCTTTGGTTGCAATAATGAAGTGGAAGATACACCAGATGGATGTCAAGACTGCCTTCTTGAATGGTGTAGTAGAAGAGGAAGTGTATGTAGAGCAACCACTTGGTTTTGAGACACATGACAGGGAGTCTCATGTGTGCAGATTGAAGAAATCCATGTATGGTTTGAAATAGGCACCCAGGACATGGTACGACAGAATTGATATGTAGATGATATGTTTGTGACAGGTATGGATGGGTTGATTGCTGATACGAAGAGAAAGCTTGTTGCCGAGTTCGAAATGAAGGACTTGGGTATGATGCATTGTTTTCTAGGCATGGAGGTATGGTAGAATATGGATGGAATATTCCTTGGACAAGGGAAGTATGCAGTAGAGATCCTGAAGAGGTTTGGGATGATGGACTGCAAGGCTATGGCCACACCTATGGCATCGAACCTAAAACTATTGAGCAATGCTTCATCAGAGTCGGTTGATGCTACGATGTATCATCAGATGATTGGGTCCTTGATGTACCTGATGAACATGAGACCAGACATTTGCTTTGTTGTGAACACCTTGAGCCGGTTTCTGACAGATCGGAGACATGTTCACTTTATTGCTACAAAGCATATTATGAGGTCCCTGAGGGGTATAGTTAATGATGGGCTTAAGTATGAGTTGAATCAGAAAATTAACCTGGAGGGTTATGTTGATTCAGATTGGGCAGGTAGTGCCATTGATAGGAAGAGCACTTCAGGGTGTTGCTTCAGTATGGGATCAGGTGTGATCTCTTGGTTTAGTAGGAAGCAATCCTGTGTGGCACTTAGTACAGCTGAAGCAAGTATGTTTTAGCTTGTTCAGCTAGTTGTGAGGCAGTATGTGTTGGGGCAAGCACCTTAACGGTCCTTAATTTTGGTAACTCCACGGTTTTTGTGGAAGCTTCTAAGCAGATTTGTGACTCAAAATAGTCTTAGGGGTGTCGGGGTTGAGTCAAAGCCCTCTTTTTGTAATTGTCCATAATTTTCGGGTGTAAGCCCATGATTTTGTAATAGTGCACTTGTATAAATAGGCACTCATGTAAAGATGTCAAGGGTATCTAATGACATGAGGATCATGTGATGCGAAGTTAAGATCTATTTTTGGTTTTTAAGGTCAAGTCCCAGCTGTGTGCGTGGATGACCTCTGCAACTGTGTGCGTAGAGGGTTTTTGTAAGAAGGAACTTCAGCTGTGTGCACAGAGGGTTTTTGTAAGGAAAGGAACTGCAGCTAAGTGCGTAACTTAGAGTTGTAAGAAAGGAACTGCAGCTAAGTGTGCAGCTAGACTTGAAGGAAAGGATCTGCAGCTGAGTTCGCAGATTAGAACTGTTGTTTTGTGAAAAGTTGAATAACAGCGCAGTTTTGTGGACGTAGCCCCTACCCTGGGGGTGAACCACGTTATATCTTGTGTTGTGGTTGTGCTTTTATATTGTTTCTGTTTTCTTTTCATGCATTGATAAGTAGATAAATGATAAGTAAGATAACTGCTAAATATTAACTTCGCTGTGAATTCCCAGTTAAGGGTTAAGCAAGAAACTATTTGTTTATCTAACTGCGAAGCTATATAAGTGAATGTCGAAGCTCTATTTTGCATGAATATTTGTTGTTAAGGATAAAGGTATAGTAATATCCCTCTTCTGCTTGCAGAAACCTGATTCTGCGGCACCCCATAGCTGTTTTGGGTGAGACTGCAACCTGTTCGCAGGTTGTTGCCGAAAGGGCCAACACTGTGGGTATTTTTGTTGGTGCGAAGTTAAATTATAAACCCTGGGTCTGCCCTATAGCCCAACAAATTGGTTCCATTTCCGGTTGAACTCAGTATGTGCTCAAGAGGGATCTACGTCGTACCTGGAGGGCTATGTTTTGGAGACCCTCAGTAAAAGAAATTGGTGACTGGATTGAAGAGACCTATTTGAAATTTGCAGAACAAGAAAATAAGGATCCTTTTCGTAGCTCAGACGAATTCTTGCAAAGGTTGACAGAGAGAAAGATGAACTCCCAAGAAGGTCAGTTTCCTGACTGGACCCCCGCAATAATTAATATATTGAAAAGAGTGAACAACACGATATCACGAGATGTTGATTTCTAGACAACATGAACCCTTGAAGCATTTGTGACAGAGTTTGCCATTGACACAAGTACCTCTTTTAGCGAAGCTGAAAGACAGTTTTTCAAAGGACCAAGGGGTAAGTACTTGAATTCATTTAGTTTGAAAATTAAAATGCTATTGGCTGAAAAATGTATATTGCTTATAGAATCCGATTGCTAGAGTTGTTGCCACTAACCTATGTTTGGAAGTGAAAGTGACTTTGACGAGCAAAGTGGTTTGCTGTGAAAGTGGTAAAAGATACAAGAGAAATTTTGGATCCTATACCCTAGGTCAGAATACCGAAGAAGACTCTAAGTCTGAAGAAACCTCTTCTGTTAGAAACCCTCCTACAACCCCACAGGGAAGATCTGTTATCCTTGAGAAACTATCGTAGTCTGAAAGTAACCCTAGCTCGAGTATTCCTGTCGTAGGCCAGTATACCCCAGTAAGTTCCCCCCTGCCTACTACCAGTCCCCCTCCCTCCCCCCCTAGATCTAACATGGCCCATATGAATGATGACATCAAACTACCAGTCTTCAAAGGAACTGGATCAGAGGATCTAGAACAGTTTTGGTTCTTATGTGAAGCTGTGTGGACTGCGAAGAACATTATGGATCAAGATATAAGAAGAGCGCAGCTGGTTACTTCTTTCAGAGACTGAGCTTTGACCTGGTTTATGAAGTTTTCCAATACTCAGAACCATGCCTTGGATGATATTAAAGCAGCAATGATCAAAGAGTTCAAGAAGCCTAAATCAGAGTCACAGTGTATAAATGAACTGAAAGAGATTCAACAGAGGCGAGGTGAACCAGTTTGGGACTTTGATCAGAGGTTCAAAGTTCTGCTAGATCAAGTTAGTTTCACTATTGGACCAGTGCAGCACAAAGAATGGTTCATTGTAGACCTATTACCTCACATCAGAACTCCACTCATGTAACAGAAGGTTGCTGATCAGCAAGAGGCTTTGGAAATTGCTATGAATCTTGAAATAGCTCCTGTCGAAGATAATTCTAGCATAGCCCAAATATAGGCGCAGTTGGAAGAAATGGATTTGGAGCTTCGCGACATGAAGAAGGGGAAATCTATTCGTGAAGAGGTTTGGTGTACACGATGTAGGACAGAAGGTCATGACAAAGAACAGTGTCCTGCATTAAGAAATTACATGAATACTGGTGCGCCAAACCCATTTAACCCTAATGTTCTATATTGTGAGATCTATAGAACAACTAGACAGCATCGACCTAACGACTACTATCTGCTGCAGAGATATGGTCATGTCCCCAAGAATCCTTATTGCAAGTTCTGTAAGTCAGTAGGACACAACGAAGAGGAATGTCCCAGCTTTGACCTTATGAGAGAGCGAACCTATGATGCTTATAGGGTACAAAATGATGCACAAGGAAATGATGGATATGGTTACCAGGGTAGTACATCAGGATGAGGTACTTTTGGAGGTCGTGGTCATGGTGGTATGCCTGGAAGAGGTCGAGGCCAGGTTGTGTGCTATAACTGTAATCAGGCAGGACATCTAGCTAGAGACTGTCGGAACCCAACTACGACATGTCGATATTGCAGAGTGGTAGATCATGTTATTGAGCAATGCCCACAGTTGATAGCCAAGATACAAGAAATAAATGGAGCTCCTACTCAGAATATTCAGATGATTACTGTAGAGCAAAGACCTGTCCCAACCATTAACGTTGTTACAAGGAGTGGAGCTACGATGCAAGTATAGAATAAGGAGAAACAACCTGACGAGGCTTGGGTTCATAAGACCCCAGAGAAATTCCCAACCTTCAATGTGGGAAGAGAAAAAGAAACATTTATGGAAGCCAAAAAAGACTTTGCTGATCCGAGCACATCAGTAGCACCTGTGCAACAGCATCAACAACAGTCACAGTCTCAAGAAGCTTCGACGAATAAAGTAAGTACACTGTCATCATTTTTACAGAGTTGTATGAAGATCTTAAGGAATCAAAATTCTTTGAATGAGTTACAGAAAGTTATTGCTTCTTGCGAACCTCAGCAAAGCTCGGGTAAAGAAAAAATTGTTAATAGAGTTAGAAGAACTGTAAGAGAAATGAGATTGCATGCTCAGATAGGAGGTATGACATGACTGACATCATTTTAGACTTGGGATCAGAAGTAAATATCTTAACTAAGTAGACATGGGAACAAATGGGAAAACCTACCCTTGAATGGTCCCCCATACAGTTGAGATTAGCCAATCAGCAGAAGATTGTGCCCCTAGGAAGATTCCCTAGTGTCCCAGTAGACATTGATGGAGTTAGTACCTTAGCATATTTTGAAGTCATTGAAATAATTGATGACAGCAACCCCTATCCAGCCTTGCTTGGAATTGAATGGGAAATAGAGAATTCTGTAGTAATAAACCTTAAGAGAAGGCAAATTACTTTTGAAGGAAAAGGCTTGAGAGTCATAGTACCCTTGGACCCTTCTCATGGAGAAAGGTACATAGAGCCAATCAGAGATAAAGATCAGGATGTTTTGGATCATATCTACAACATCACAGCTAAGGAGGAAGACTATGTTAACCCTACTACTGAAGGTATAATGGATTGGAAGTGTGACAGTTCTTGCATGAATGATTTAGATGAAGGCTTAGAGAATTGGCATAATAGACTTTATGAATTACATGGACATTGATGTGCAAGAATTACCAAGTCTCTCAGATGGCTTGGATCATAAACAAGAGTCTTACCTATTTTTGATGGCTTGAAAGACCCCGAAGATTTTATTTTGCAATTTTCAGAGCAGGTACCAGACTCACAGAAAATGGAGACTCTAGATTCAGTATTTAGAGCCACAGATGCTAGGTGGTGGAATGGTCATAAAAAGTACATTCATAGTTGGGAAGTTTGTCAAAACTTCCTTCACCTGAGATTCATGGATCAACCTCAGGAGGTGTGAAGCAGATTTAATGGTAAGACTAGCCCTCAGGAACATTTGGAGTAGTGCTACAAAGCATTGAAGCATGTACCTCATGAAGAATGGGTACATAGGTTTGTGCACACTCTGGAACTTGTAGCAAAGAACTGGTATGCAGAGGTGGAGCTTTGCCATGGTACTGTAAGTTGGGATAGTCTTGTTGATAGTTTTGTGCTGACATTTTCTATTAATGAGGTTTGTCCTGATTTGGACGCATCTATTAGGCTGATCCATACTAAGGTGTTTGATGATAAAGAAATAGCAGAGCACCAACCTAATTGGAAGGCACAAGAAGCTAATACAGTAGAATGTTATAACCTCGCGATTGACGAGGATGAAGACCCACACAATATTAACATTCCTAAGTCAGAAGGACACTGCGAGGTACATGGGCCAGCAGTCGAAGCACCTGAAGTGACTCAGTCCTTGAAGACAAGGACAATAAACATTGGATCAAAAGAACAACCCAAGTACGCTACCATTGGAGATTATTGGGATGAAGAAATGGTGAGAAAAGTGACCCAACTTCTCCATGAATATCAGGATTTATTTCCGATTAAGTTCTCCGAAATGAAAGGTATCCTTGGTGATATAGGAGAGATAAAAATCCCTTTGAAACCTGATGCGAAGCCTGTGAAACAGTGCCCTTATAGGATGAACCCTAAGTATAAAGAAAAATTTAGGATGGAGCTAGATAAGATGCTCGCTGCAGGAATTAGTGAGGCTGTCAAAGAAATTCTGTCGTGGTATAAGGATGTGTCGAAGGTCTGTATTATGCCGAAGCTGAAGTTGGTGGCTGTGCCAAAGAAGAAAGATGTGTCGGAGCTTAATATTCGACCGTTGAAAAAAAAAACCAGATTTGGCGACGCCGGTACGTTAACTGCATTAACTGCCCGTAATAATGAGATCCTGGGAAATCTAGCACCATTTGGACAAGATCTCTGTCAGATTTGGTGTCTTCAATGTACAGTTATGGTAGATGGATTCTATAAGAAGACACCTAGGCCTGCGAAAATTGCATTTCACATTTCCTTGAGTCTTACAATTGAGTCCATGTTAGCTGATCACGAACTTCAGGAAATATTGAGAGAATTTGAATAGACGGGTCTGCAGAACCTTATGAGCAATCCATCTGCCTCTACACCCCACGAAGAAACTCCCCCAGCACTGCCTCAACCAATGCAAACATGAACTACCAGGAAGAAATTTAAACCAGAAGTATGCTCTAAGCGGAACGAAGACAGACACAAGCAATCATGGCAAACATCGGAGGATCCCAAGATGAATCCATCTGGTTCAGCAGAGATCCCACCGGAAGGGGATGAGAACATTGCACCGCAGCATCCACCATATCTTCAGGCTATTTGACCAGGAGTTCAACCACCTCAACAGAATGCTAAGTTCACTTTACGCACCCCTTCGCTGCCACAGGGTGTGTAGTTGATCGGAACCATGATAGGGAAAATAGACCAGCTTATGTATGCAGACCATGATACGAATGATCGTGGGAAGTTTCCATAGTTCGCATTGGGAACATACTTGCACTTCGTCAAATATCCGGAGAATGGAGCGAAATTACTAGAAGTGAAACAATGAGCTGTTGGCTTGGAGAAAGCTGGCTTATTGAAGATACTAAATGTTCCCCACTTTGGTCGCAGCACACAGGTGACCGTGGTAGTCAAGCAGCTATTGGCATTGGTGCATGATGGGCACCTATGGATAGGAGACAAAAGAATTCCTATTAATGGTGAGCTCATTCATAGGATCATAGGATTACCAAAGGAAGGGCCTGATCCAGGGATCGAATTTCCTTCAAAAAATGAAGATATGAAGCTGGAAAAAAGCATGAAGGACCGCTTTGACCTGACGAAAGGGAAGCGAGGGTATCAAACCTCGACAATTCAGCACCAAAACATTCGCTTCACAGTTGAGCTCTTAGCCTGCAAATTGATGTGAAAGTGCAGACCACATGAAGTGTCTACCCCTATTGTCATTATTGTTGCGAATTGTGCCAAAGGCTACGTTTACAAATGGGCAGAGTACATTGCCAAAGAATTCCTAGAAGATGTCCGCGATGTGCAGGAGAAAGGTAGACCCTTTCACTATTCATGGCTGGTAGTGCTTATTGCACTGGTAGGATGGAAAGAGCCTACCGAGGCGCTGTTTGTTGATGTGCCACCAAACATGCCTGGCACAGCAAGGTACGCATCTCTGTGGGTGTTGCAGGATAAAACCTTATAGCAGATGATGAACTATGTGTTCACCTTTTACTCAATGAGTATCTCATATGAGATTCTGAAGACACTGCGGCTCAGTAATGAGCTATTCTCTCAGTATGATGGAGTGGCCAACTTCAAGGCCGACATGCACAATGTATTCATCTAGGCCTGTGCAGATAAGAAACATGCATGCTGGAAGTTTCCATACATGGTGACCAAGGAAGACATCCTCGTAGTAGTTCAACAATGGTCGGCTGAATGGATGAAGGACGCAGGGACAAAGCCCAACATTCCAGTCCCTCCAGTCACCAATGTGGGCACAGACCCTAGTCAGATGTAGCAGCAAGACCCACCAGAGGACAGTACAAAACAAAGTGAGTCGCAGCAGAGTGAAGGTGACCAGGGTGGAGATAGCGGAGCTGACGAAGAAGAAGAAGAATCGGTCAAAATCACCTCAGACCCTAACCGGCCAGATAAGCGCAAGTCTCCAGAGGCAGAAGAAGTGACCAAGCCTCAGTCCATAAAGAAAATGAAGGCGTCCAAGGAAAAAAATATTGTCGAAGAGTCCGTTGTGACGATGGAAGAGCTTGATTAGGCCCTGACAAAATCCACAAAAGTATTAACCAACAAATGGTCAGAGTTTGCAGCTACGCACCTCAATGTGCTCACCGGCGTATCGCAGCGAATCTCAGAGCTGAAGGAGTTAGTAGAAAAATCAACGACTGACGCTGCAGCAAGTAGAGCCCTAGTAAGCACGTAGCTAGATGCAAGGCAATGGCTAGCCAGGGATAACAGAGGACAAGTGCCAAGTGCAGCTCTCATATTAACTAATGCAGCGTTTTGCTCGGAGATGAGGATGACAGTCGGAATAGATTACACTAAGGTGTCTATGATGGAGCTACATCTCTATCAAATAGCAATCATGAAGGAGATCCAAGCACGAGACCACTACTCACAAATGCAGTTGGAAAATACCATGAAGTAGAGTGAGAGGCTCACAGCATAGTTTGACGAAGCAGAGCAGAGGAAGAAGGATGCAGAATGTAAGCAGGCTACACTGGTGTGAGTATTGGATGAGGTGTGTCGGAGTCTTCCTGACTTCGACATACAGGCTGAGGAAGAACCAGAGCAAAGAATTGCTAAGCTGAAAGACTATGCACAACAGTCTCGTAGCAAGATTGAAAAGATAAAAGCAGAACATGAGGCTTAGATTGCGGAGCTTCAACTTCGTATCACTCTGGAGATCCCACCAGAGGTCAGGGAGTAGCGTCGCAGAGACATTCAAGCCTCAGCAACAAAGATATCATATCTTGTAAGCAGTGCAGCAAAAATGCTAGATGAAAGCATCAACACCTGGACAAAACTGCATGAAAATCCAGAAGTAGAAAAGCTGCAAGAAATCATCAAGTAGCGACAGACAGAGCTGGATGCAGTGAAAGTGGAAATTAAGACTCTGCCTCCTATGCAGAAAATGCTCAAGGTAAAGCAAAGCAAGGAACTCCAGCAGGAAATTGAATCATACTAAACGAAAGTGACACTGCTGGAAAATTATATGCAGCCCCTTGTCAACAAGGCCCTAGAGTTGAGTACTGCTGCGGATAGCCAGCTCAAAGTTCTGAAGGAGTATGATGCATTTGCATAGGAAAAGGCCAGCGAAGCATCAGCAATAGCATTGCAGGAGTTGGTGGAGAAGGAGAAAACAATCGAAAATATCATGCGTGGCCTCAACAAGTAGTTCACTATCTTCGTCAACAAGATTCTCCCACCGGACAAGCAGCAGAGTGTCCTAGGACGGGACACTGGTGAGTCTTAGGGGCCTGTTGGGGCGCACACCTTAACAGTCCTTAATTTTGGTAACTTCGTGATTTTTTTGGAATCTTGTAAGCGGAGTTGCGAATCAAAATAGTCTTAGGGGTGTTGGGGTTGAGTCAAATCCCTCTTTTTGTAATTGTCCATAATTTTTGGGTGTAAGCCCATGATTTTGTAATAGTGCACTTGTATAAATAGGAACTCATGTAAAGATGTCAAGGGTATCTAATGACATGAGGATCATGTGATTCGAAGTTAAGATCTATTTTTGGTTTTTAAAGTCAAGTCCTAGCTGTGTGCGTGGATGACCTTTGCAGCTGTGTGCGCAGAGGGTTTTTGTAAGAAGGAACTGCAGCTGTGTGCGCAGAGGGCTTTTGTAAGGAAAGGAACTGCAGCTAAGTGCGTAGCTTAGAGTTGTAAGAAAGGAACTGCAGCTAAGTGTGCAACTAGACTTGAAGGAAAGGATTTGCAGCTGAGTGTGCAGATCAGAACTGTTGTTTTGTGAAAAGTTGAATAAAAGCGTAGTTCTATGGACGTAGCCCCTACCCTGGGGGTGAACCACGTTATATATTGTGTTGTGGTTGTGATTTTATATTGTTTCTATTTTCTTTTCATGCATTGATAAGTAGATAAATGATAAGTAAGATAACTGCTAAATATTAACTTCACTGTGAATTCCCAGTTAAGGGTTAAGCAAGAAACTATTTGTTTATCTAACTGCGAAGCTATATAAGTGAATGTCGAAGCTCTATTTTGCATGAATATTTGTTGTTAAGGCTAATGGTACAGTAATATCCCTCTTCTGCTTGCAGAAACCTAATTCTGCGGCACCCCATAGCTGTTTCGGGTGAGACTGCAACCTGTTTGCAGGTTGTTGCCGAAAGGGCCAACACTGTGGGTCTTTTTGTTGGTACAAAGTTAAAGTATAAACCCCGGGTCTTCCCTATAGCCCAACAATATGGCTACGGAAGCTACTATATAATTTATTTGATCTCCAGTTGGATGCTACTTGTATACATTGTGACAACCAGAGTTGCATGAAGTTGTCAGAGAATCCAGTGTTCCATGACAAGTCGAAGCATATCAAGATCAAGTATCACTATATCAGGGATATGGTGCAGAGGGGAGAAGTGAAGCTCCAATATGTTGCGACAGATGATCAGATAGCTGATGTGTTGACAAATCCATTGGCTAGGGTGAAGTTTTAGTACTTTAGGGAGAAGCTTGGTGTTCTCCAAATTGAGGTTCCCTCCAAAGGGAAGTGATGAGTCTGTGAGCCATTCTGACATGGTGAGAGGTTGGTTCCTTCCATGGTCAGATGTAAGGGTTGAGCCATTTTGTCATGGTGAGAGGATTGGTTCCTTCCATGTCAGATATGAGTGTTGAGCCATTTTGATATCATTGTAGGATTGGTTCCTACATGATCAGATATAAAGGCTATTGCCATTCTTTAAATGGAGCTGCCTAGTGAGGTACCAGGAAAACTTAGTCTAGGACTGAGGGCCATTCTGATATGACCGTGAGATGTGCTCTCACATGATTAGATATGAGTGCATGGCCATTCTAATGTGATAGAGGGATGTGTTCCCACTTGATCAGATGTAAGAGTTGAGCCATTTTGTCATGGGTTAAGGATTAGGTTCCTTCCATGTCAGATGTGAGTGCTAGCCATTTTGACTTAGTGTCAGATATAAGGGCTACTACCATTCTTGGAATGGAGCTACTTGGTGAGGTACCAGGAATCCTCAGTCTGGGACTGAGAGCCATTCTGATGTGACTGAGGGATGTGTTCCCACATGATTAGATGTAAGTGCAATGCCTTTCCATAGATGATAGTAGGTGTGTCCTATCATGCTGGTGGATGTGAGTGCTGGTCTTTCCATAGATGATAGTAGGTGTGTCCTATCATGCTGGTGGATGTGAGTGCTCTGTCTTTTCACATTTGGTAGTAGGTGTATCCTACCATGCTGGTGACTATAAGTGCTATGCCTTTTCACAGATGGTAGTAGGTGTGTCCTACCATGCTGGTGATTGTAAGTGCTGTGCCTTTCCACAGATGGTAGTAGGTGTGTCCTACCATGCTGGTGGATGTGAGTGCTGTGCCTTTCCATAGATGATAGTAGTTGTGTTCTATCATGCTGGTGGTTGTAAGTGCTGAGCCTTTTCATAGATGATAGTAGTTGTGTCCTATCATGCTGGTGAATGTAAGTGCTGGGCCTTTTTGATATGATTATAGGATTGGTTCCTACATGATCAGATGTGAGTGTTGGGTGTGCCTTTTTGATGAGTAGGTCAGATGTAAGTGTTGAATGGGCCATTCTGACTTGGTGTTAGATATAAGCGCTGAAGAAAGACCTACATGGAGGCTAGGCCTACAGCCAGCATGAAAAAGGGCTAGCTCTGTAGAACTTCCTGTGACGAGAAGAATCATGAGATAGAACCCGTGATGATGATCCAGATCAAGGGATGATACAGATCCAGTGATGATCCAGATCAAGTGATGATCCAGATCCAGTGATGATCCAAATCGAGTGATGATCTAGATCTAGTGATGATGTCTAGTGATGATCCAGATCGAGTGATGATCTAGATCCAGTGATGATGTCTAGTGATGATCCAGATCCAGAGATGAATATGAATTGAAAAAAAAGATGACCTGAAGATGAATATGACGAGAAGACCCAGAGAAGAAGACCAGTGATGAAAATTGTGTTGAGAGAATACCTTCCTAGTTAAGAGGGAGTGTTAATGTAATTGTAACTTCAGAATGTATTCACTTGTATTTCTTATCTATTGTAACCTGATGTTTATTCCAGGATGTTCTTATGTCATTTCATGCCCCGATGTTCCGATCGGGAGAATCAATAATGTAAACAAGTCATGTCAAGTCATTGTGGGTAACCCTCCTATTGTCTAAGGGTTAAAGTCCCCACAGTTTCGGGGCACTAGGGTTATTAGACTCTCCTAGAGAGGTCATCCCTAGTAGGGTTTTAGTCATGCTAGGATTAATATAAATAGAGAGCTAAACTCTCTATTTAGCACACATCACATACACACTCAAGTGTAGCGCATAGTTGAGGAAGGAGAAGACACTAGGGCTAGATAAGAAGAAGGATACTGCTGTCGGGAGATCACTTACTATTTTGGGTTTTACTTTGGTGCCGATTCTATCTCTGAGGAATTTACAGGGTTTTATCCATTTATGGTTTCCCTGAGGAAAACACTATGTTCATTGTCTCTTATGTTTTGATTGTTGTGCTTGTTGTTCTCTCAGTTAAAGATCCTAATGTTATGCTAGCTTAATGTTAAAAATCTAACAATAAGAGGCCCAATAAGATATGAATGCACCAAACCAAGAACTTGAGTAGCTCTCCTTACATTCCCTTTCTCATAGCTGCACTCTGGATGCTTTCCCACCAAACATCCAATGCATGGGCCATTGGAGATCTTGATAGAAGGAAGCCCTTCCACCATGCCTTGTTTACTCAATGCCTGGAGGTATCTGTAGTTTATATGGCTGAACCTCTCACGCCACATATTTCTTGCCTCATTGGCATGATTTAGGAGCACATTCCCTCTAGAGTAGGGAAGAAAATGGGAGAACTTGTACATTTTAGCTTGATGATCAACAAACCCCAATGCCACCACCTTGTTGGTATAGATTTCAGCTATCTACATTGTGTCTAGAGTAAATGTTACTCTCTTGGATTCACTAGTGTGGGGAATTTGGTATAGTGAGAGTAGGTTCACTGCCAAGTCTGGTATGAACAAAATATTGTTAAAATACCCATCTTCAAGATTGATCCTACCAATCCCTTTGGCTTAGATCTCAAAATCATCACCCATTCTAATAATTGGGCCACTATCAGAATAAATGGAGGTGAAGAAATATTTTATAGAGGCCATGTTCCTTGAAGCTCCTGAATCAATAATGAAGGAATATGAGTTTGAAGAAACAACAAACAATGCATGGAACCTCTCCTTGTTGTCTGAGCCTGAGCTTCCATCATTCTTGCTTACCCCCTCAGGCACTGAGATGTTGTTCTTCTCCACTAGCTGTGCCATCATGTCTATGGTCTTCTTCATACAAGCACTCTCTGTATGCCAACCATTGTGACAATAGGTGCATTTGGTCTTCTCATTCTTCTTGTTGTCCTTGTCCTTGCAAGGATTTGAACCTCCATCTGAAAATTTGGGTCTGTCTTGCTTCTTCCTATCTTGCTTCCTCGAATCCTTAGCTTTATTCTTGCCTTTAGATGGATTTGAAATCCATGCAACAAGAGCTTGGTCTCACTGGATTTTATGGTGCCCATCTGCACTAGCTTATGTTTTTCTTGAGTCAGTGACTCCATGAAGTTATCTAGTGATGGAATTTGCTAGTTTCAAGCTGTGAGCTTGCTAGAGTGAAATGTGCTTACAAACACAGAGTATTATGGCCCTAGCTTCGAAAGTATGGACAATATGAGTTGTTCATCCTTCTTCTCTATGCCACATTGCTTGAGATGAAGAACCAATGACTTGAAATTTTTGAGGAATTCCTGGATTGTCTCAAAATAAGTAGGACTCAAGGAGATGAGCTCATTTTCGAGTTGGTGAACTCTCATTTCATCAGTCTTTCCGAACAATGCCTCAATATTGATCCATAATTCATTTGGATTTGTTATACTATCTACATGGAAGAGCAAGTCTCTTGAAACATTGAGACAAATAATTCCAAACACTTCATTAAGCCTATTGAAGAACTTCAATTTCTCATAAATATAGTTTAGTTCAACCTCATGGTTTACAAAACATGCACAAAATAGCTGAAAGAGTGAAAAATGCATACACACATGAGGTAAATAACATATATTATTATGACTGTCCAACATGTAACTATGTCTAGATCAGGTATATAGTATAATAGGGAAAATTTGTGAGAGTTTGGAGGCCATCTGGATGCATACAAGTGTCAGCTCAATATTTGATCCACAAACCCCCCTAGGTGGACCAATGAGCTTCCTAATCATCCCAAATGGCCACGAATGCATTTGTGAACATGGAAAATGCATGCTATAACATAAATGGAGGTATGAGAAGAATGGGTGAGTACATGGGTGAGTGGGAGTGGCCCAAGGAGGCAATAAATGCCCAAGGAAGTCCAAAAACCACATATATCATGCACTATCACCTCTATTCAAACATAATCCCTAAAATTGGGGATGGGGGAAGCATGTTGGTTGGCTATAATCAATGTGGGAACTTGGGTTGTCAGAATGATCAACCAGGAGCGCCTCAACTATGAGTAAATGACCAATTTCCCTAAGTTTAAACCATGGAATCACTGCATGAATGCAAATGAAATGTTCCTAAGGTATAATACTATGGTAATAAGGTGGATTATGCTATAATAGTATCATCGATGACTTTTCCTAGTCCCCCTCATCCATGTCCGCTCTGAAATTTCTCAAAATTGGTCCTTCGTAACACAAAGCATTGTTATCCACGTTAGGAGTCATTGATCTCTATGATTCCCGGTTGATCACTTTCAACTTGGATCAAGGAGAAACCTGTATGCCATCATTCATCTCCTTCCAAGTTTTGGTCATGATTTAGAATTTGGTTATTCATAAATGCATCATTGATGAGGGGGAATCCACTTGTGTTATGCCAACCTTTGTTTGGAAGAAACTCATATCCCCAACCCTTCAACCTTCTTCCACCGCTCTTTGCGCCTATGATGGCTGTGCTTCTCAACCCCAATGTGTCCTCACGAATGTCCATGTTGAGTTATTCAACAAAATATTTTTGATTGACATTGATGTTGTTAACGCCCAACTCTATTACAATCTCCTCCTAATATGTAGTTATATGTATGCAATGCAAGCCT
The DNA here is from genome assembly GCA_001517045.1 of Pseudotsuga menziesii. Taxonomy (NCBI): domain Eukaryota; kingdom Viridiplantae; phylum Streptophyta; class Pinopsida; order Pinales; family Pinaceae; genus Pseudotsuga; species Pseudotsuga menziesii. Next base: position 474,043 of record LPNX010007095.1, on the reverse strand, counting down.
TTTCCTCTACCGTCTTTTGACTCCTGATGTTCCCCCATGATGGGAAGATCATGGCCATTGATCAACTGACATACTATGATCCAAAGGGATCAGCCACACTGAAACATGTCCTTCCTACTATCAACATTGCCATTGATGGCATGTCCATACCTTCCTTGTTTGTCATTGGCCCAAGCTTATTTTCGAATGCTCCTTTGACATACACCTTTTTGTCCTTACCATCTCCTCCTTCACCGACTGATATGTCAAATTTGTGTACTATCACATCTGGTATATTTCCAACCTCCTCACAACATCAGTCGCAAAATCAACCACAAATGTCAGGGAATTATTGGGATTCATTCCCGGTTCACACGATTCCCTTCCTCTTTCCACCTTCCGGCATCGTGAGTAATCCCATCATGGCTACTCTAAACCTTCCTGGTTTCACTTTGGGTATTCCTGTGTGGTACCTGGATCCAACTACGCCTCCCTCGACTCCCTAGATCATGTTGACTCCTGTTCAACCTATTGAGATGATGTTGCACCCACGTCGTAGTACAAAAATGACTACTCTTGTCTCTACTGCTTTCCCCCCTCCTTCCATTAATACTGGGGGAAAGATGCCCAACGCAACGATAGAACCACATCCTCCTCCTACATGTTATTTATGTGATGTCCAAGGCCATGTGAAATAGAATTATCCTTATTTTCCTATCCTTCATACCCACATGCATACTGTAGTCAAGACCGACGATGCTCTAGTTTTCAACGTACCAACCATACATGCGGTTAAGAACAAATCGCTCTGAACCAACCATCCATGTGCAATTTGTGTCCTATATGGTCATTATTCACACCATTTCCCAAACTTGCTTGAGAACCAATCACTCCTCAGTGACCTTCACAATCAATCTCATGAGTCTGAAATCACCTTCCTTGGGGAGATCCACCCTTCGTCCTCTTCCTTGGACACCAATAACACCATTTATACAATCTCTACTTCCAGTAGTCCTTCCTCCTCATCGATCATGCAAGATCCCCCTAATTTATCTTGACACCACTTTTCTGATGACAAAGAGATCCATAAAACCACCACTAGTTTTAACCCATTTCACTTATACCATGGTGTGGAATTGATTCTTCCCATTAAATGCCAGATTCTGTTGGTCTGCCTTGTCATCGAACTTCTACCCAATACTTCATCATTAGAAAAATTCTTAATTATGCTTAAACAAAGCAATGAGGACCATCGTGCTGATATCCAAATGATTGAAGTGACTAAGACCCGATCAAAGTGCCATTATGACTCCCACATCCACCCACACACCTTTAGTGAGGGGTACCTAGTCCTCTTTTACGAACAAGCCCATGATAAGAATGGAAAAGGGAAGTTTGAATACATGTGATATGGCCCTTATGTCATCCATCGATGTCTCGGGAAGGGGGCATACCTCCTCGCCAAATATAACGCTATTCTCTTGAAGAATCCCTTCAATGGGATTTACCTTAAGAGGCTCTACTCCTAAAGTCACCCACCATCATATTTTTTCTTTCTTGTTTTGCATCATTTTTAGCATGAGTCAGTGACCCCCTCCCACAACCTCTCCATGTCTAGCTACAGTAAGTCCAATGTCACACTTCGCTGCCTCCTCTGCCCATGAGCAGGTGGATCTAAACCCTCCAGCCTGCCCCTGTGCCCCTAGTACCCCATTGAAGGGTGTGGTCCCACGTCTGCACATGCATAGAGTATGTCATCAATATCTATCACACACATTATATAGCTACCACAATGATAGTAAATTATATATGATTGCAACCATAAATCACCATGTATACATAGCATCAAGTCCCTAGACCTGTCCTGGAGGTCAATTCATCTCCAGATCTCCCTGGTAGTCCATACTCATGTATGGATAGTCCTCTACGAGGAGAGGAAGCTTCTTCCACTGTGAAAAAATCTCTCGAGTGAAGAAACAACCTACTAGACTGCCTCCCTCCCTACAAATTTTCTAGGTCATTTCCTAGAGTCGCCTAAATTTGTGTGCCACCACGCAAATCAAACCTTGTATATATTGGCATGTTCTTAAGCCATCCGATCCATCCGTACTACAAACTTGAACTTATTTTACCACCATTCACTGTCCCTCAAGGAGGCCCCACTAGTGTTCCATTGTTATTCATATCAGCCATGTTCACAACATCACCCCTTTTGGTACATCGAACACTTCCTCCTCACTTGATTGACCATTATAGAGTTTCTATTAAGCTCTTTTCTGACTAAAAAAGAATGAAAAGATTGTTGAGCATGATTTCTTCCTTTCACACCGATTAAAGTATTTGAAAGGGCATATATGTGGCCTCGTTTATATCGTTTATCAGACTACATAGACTATTTAAATAAAAGGACCACCTTAGCACCTTCCAGCCATGAACATTTCCCTTTGTATCCTTTTATGCTTTATCAGACATTGGGACTGAAACTTATGAAAAATCTCATTATGGCTTGTTTTTAATCTCTTTTCCAGCCCTATCATAAAGAAAATATCATCGATAAAACTTGGTTTCATTCATGCTCGTAAAAGTATTTGAATGATTTTCCAATCAGTATATGTTTAACTCTTTTCAACCCGGTTGGACTACCAACGGAAAAGAAGTCTCTGCCCCTTTTTGCTAGGAGAGCTCTCCTTTGTACACTTTTATCCTTTTTTGGGCGTAGGAGACTATACGAAAAAGAGAACCATTGGAGTCTTCTTCCTAGTTTTAGACTCTTTAAACATGAAGATACCATCGAGCTTACTGTCTCACACTCGACAAATATCCACTAGATAGTATCATATTGAGCATAATTTTATCCCTTCTTCGTGCTCCTTAAACTATGAAGAATACCCCAAACAGTGCCTCTTGGAACCCACACATATTCCATATGGTCTCACATTATGGTAGCTCCCCCCCATTGCATCTCTTTTGTTTAGTGTATGATGCAATGAGTCTCACTAGGATCTCCTAGATATCACTAGTCTAGTTATTTCCCCTAGTATTTCCCATTCCAGTTATCTCCCCAGTTTCACAGCTATGATCCCTTCCCCATGAGTTAGTATCATTTGCTTCCAGGTCATCCCTTTCGTCATACTCTGAAAAAAGGAAGTTTGAGTCCCCCATACCCCCTACCTCTATTCCCCATTCAGTGTCTCAGCCCCTTGAATGTTCCACATCTATGGTTGTTCCCATCATGCTTCTATCAAGGAAACCTCATTTCCTTTTTAGTTGCAGGTTTCCCTCTGTCGATGTCAACACATCTATTCTAGAGGATAGACCTAGAGGTCCCTCTATCCTGGTTTCATCCACCTCATTGATGAGTTCCTTGGACCACTTCAAAGGATTCCTTAGTTCCTTTCGGGTTGGTTGTGTCTCATGTGCTCGACTTCAACTCCACCGTTGCACTGTTGATATTCGTATAGGGTATTGGATCCTTCATTATTTGGTTGAAGACTCCGGTTGTCACCCGACTCTAGCACATTGGTGAGTATATTCTGGGACCCATATAGTTTCATGTCCCTTGTGATTTACTGGTTGCATTGGAGACAGTGTTCAGAAGCTCCTCAATGTCATGCTTCCATGTATATCCAGTACTTGGTGCCACTTATTATACCACAAAGAATCTGATTCTCAGTCATTGAGTCCATTTAGTTATGTACACCTCAAGATTCAACATAGCATCAGTTGTTATGATATCACATTCTATGAGAATGCCATTGTTCATGTGTACAAATTCTTTAGATCTGTATTTGTATCAAGCCTCCCATTGAGGCCACCATTATGTACTACTAGATGTATATATGTATTGATCAACTCCCATTGTTTGAGCCCTGATCCCCATTTTTATATTGAGACATTTTTATGAGCATGTGTACACCCGCCTCATCCTTATACATGTCTAATATTCTATGTACCTCATCCAATTTTTAGAATAAATAAAAAACAGAAGCCAATGCAGTTCGAATTAGGAGACTCCACTCCTCCACAACCCTCCCCACTCTCTCCACCATTTTCACCATTTTTCCTTGATCCTATGATATATATTGGTCATACGATGAACTCCTACCCTCACACATCAAAGGGCAATCTGTTAACAAGAAAAATTGTTCACCTAGCTCTCTATGGTCTTGTTGATGCCTGGAAAAATCCGAGGTATCAAGCAGCAGGGATTCTCCATGGTGAACGATCCCAATTAGATCGGATACTGTTTGGTGTGGGGAGTCCATCCACTTCATGGTTTTAGTTACCGTAAATTAAGTTCTTTAATCTTTTACTAGTTACAGACCCATCCACCATTTATAATATTTTGTTTAAAGAATGATATGAAAGTGCCTAAGTTAAATGTGGGTCCAATCTATATCTAAATCTAAACTATTCTATCCCTGGCCAGGAAGAAAATATCGAGTTTAGAGTAATATATTATAAATGATCATAAATATATTACAGATAGCTGTACCAACACAATAATCACATTCACAACAGAAAGAACACCATAGGTAGCTCTAATATAATTAAACCATGTATTACCTTGTCAACACAGACATTTATACATACATCAGACATTCATGACCAAGGAAATAGTTTGAGGAGGTTAGAACAATATCATTGTATGATGTACAAAAGCAAGAAGAAATAGTTCTACAGTATGCATTCCACACATCCCGATTAAATCTTTGTGCAGGTCCTTTGTTCTAGCAAAATGATCCTTCTTATTGCAAAGAGGTATCTCTTTTACAACAATAGTCCAGAATTCTCTCACCAGGAAAAAAGTCCTTTCTCGGTGCTCTGCACCTCTTATTTATAGCATTATGGGATCTCGAGACTGACCTCTAAACAGAGCCATGTTTAGTTACAAAAATCGTAACAAAATCCGATCTTCCAGATTCACCATGATCACAAAAAGAAATCGAGGAAAATGCTAGAATGCACATGGTGGATCAGTTTGGGAGATTTAACCACATGTACTCAGAATTTCTTGTTGAAATTGATAGTTGTAACCTCTCCAGTTAGTCTACAATGATTTTCTTCATCTTCGCACATTCACACAATGAAATATCTTACAGCCGTCGATCAAGACTATATCTTCATTTCAATCATCCACTGATGTAGCCTTTATCCTATTTCGCATGTGCCCATCCTCTCTTTGTGAACCATAGTGTTAGGATATTTAGACACTTAGGAGTTAGTTAATATCAACTTGTGTAATATATCTGTTAGGTAAAAGTGTGTTTCTTTAGTATGCATTTGTAAATATTCTAATCCGATGGTCACGACATGTTATAGACATAGAGTGATCCAACGGTTCAAATTCTCTTAGATCATACCTACCATTGATCTGTGGCTTAACACTCGATTGGTCTATGATCTCTATTTAAAGAGCATAGAGGGTCCTTGGCTAGTTGATTGATTATGAGAAGCTTATGTAAATTCCTTTCTTTTTCATAATAAATTGCTCCAAGTAGCTGTTTGGCTGGGGCCATGGACTGTTTCCCTCTCGAGGGTTTTAACCACGTGACAAACATCGGTGTGTTGATCTATGATCTGTTTGATTGAATTAGTTTTTGAAGGTGTTCTGTCTTTTGGGAGTACCTTGTGTACCCGAACATGGTATCAGAGCTTTTATGAAGAGCCGCTTTCGGTTTTGATCAAGATCTGGAACCGATGTTGCCGAAACTTTGAAAGGGTTTCTAGTTTTGGATTTTCTATGCATTTGTGGCCCGTGGAAGCTATTCCATTGTGTCTAGAGTGCCGTTTCCATTGGGAAATAGTTTTTGTTTCACCGAAAACCATTTCCGTTTGCTCCAGAAACACCCATTTAGGCAAATTTGAAGGTATAATGTTACAGTGATGGATTTGTTTTTTTTAAATCTCTCATATTTTATCAGTTTATTATTAGATCTTTTTTGTTTTAGTCTTGGACTGTTGTTTTCCCTGAGTGCGTATGCTCTTTGCTGTGCACCTTGCTCGATCGCGGCGAATCAGAAACAGTAAGGGAAAGTTTTTTTCTTGTCTTCTCAGCTACGTATGCTCTTTGCCGTGCACCTTATGTGATCACAACAAATCAGAAACAACGAGAAAACTTGAAAACGTAGACTTTCCGGGTAAGCTAACCAAGATCTAACCCCATTGTGTGGAAAAAGTTTTTTTGTCTTTGTTTTTCATTTTTTTTGTGATTTGCAGAAAAAGAAAGCAAGCACGGAAAACGAGAGAGAAGAGTGTAAAAAAATAAAATAAAAAAAAGAAAAAGAAAAAGAAGCCCCCTTCCTCTTTCCATAGTTTTATGTACCTTTTAAACTTAGCTCACTTGGTAAAAAGTTGCTTTACACCTTGATAAGTCTTGAGTTCAAGTCTTATCAAGCTACTTTTTAGTGCATGCAATTTCTATTTTCAAGTTACTTTATTGTAAAAGTGCATCTCACATAAATAAAATAAAATAAAAGTGCGTCACTTAAGTCTTTTAATTTATTGCCACACTATTTAAAAGTCACATTATTGTAAAAGTGAACATCACTTGTTCTACAAAAGTGATTCACTTCAAAGCAACTTTATTGTAAAAGTGATTGTCAAAGGTTGATTTTGGGAAGAGGCAGCTTCTTTTTTTTAGTTGGTCAAGTTAATATCTACCACGTCACTATTGGGGACATCTTCAACATTTTCTTTGATTAAGCATAACTTCATCATCCATAATCCGTTTTAAGTGCCGTTTTTTTAAAATCACATATTTTTTCGATCTATTTGCATCCAGACAGTTAGTTTCTGTTCTTTCAACCATTATTTTATAGTATGGCTGCCCCTTGTGATATTATAATTACAAGTTCTAACTATTTCTCATGGAAATCTTGTATGGAGGATGTTCTATGAAGTAGGGGACTTTTCAGGATAACCTCAGGGAAAGAAATAGAACCCACTGATGATGATAAGAAAATTAAATGGGAAAATAGATGTGATAAAGCTCGTGGATTGATTGGGATGTCAATCTCTACTAATTTGCGATTCCACATACCTGGCATTGATGAACCTGATAAAGCTTGGGGAAAGTTGGATTCTGTGTTTGGTAAACATAATGAAATTCGGGGTCATCAACTTGAGAATGAGTTGCTTTCCTTGAATCCAAATGATTTTTCATGCTTTCAAGACTATTTATCTAAGTATAAAACTCTTAAACTCTCAAACTTGGACCTGCATATTCTATTTTTGTATCTACATTCTACTCCATGAAAGAATCCTTGACTGCAGCTAGCTATCAAGAGCCTAGCCTTGAATCCTTTTGTGATTCCTTAATTAGAGAGCAAGATAAGCTCATTCATCTTGGAATAATTAACAATGCAGATACATCTGGGAAAGCCTCATTGTCCCAACAGAAAGAAAATTCCAAGCCTCCCAAGAAACATAATTTTCGCAATAATAAGCAAAACAACAAGGGTCCCAAACCCTCTCAGTCAGCTCCTCCTTTAAAAAATGACAAAGGATCCAAGCAAAAAGGAAATAAGACTAAGCGTCATTGTAATTTTTGTGGTAAAGATAATCATGATGAATCTAAATGTTTTAAGAAGATGACAACCTTGGAAGAAGCAATGAAGAAGCACCACATCAGCCTAGATTCGTCTTCAGAATCTACCTCTCATGGACATGCACTTTGTGCTTCTAGTTACTCTTATAATGCATCTTCTTCTTCTACTTCAATTGAATGGCTCATTGATTCTAGAGCATCTTATCATATGGCTAAGGATAAAGCCATCTTTTCTACTATGCATGAATGTAACACCAAACAAATATTTGTTGGTGATGATAGATCTCAAAGTGTTGTAGGATCTGGAACAGTTCTAGTAGAAAATGGTCATTTCAGTGATGTACTATGTATTCCAAAAATTTCCTGCAATTTGTTATCAGTCTATCAAATTACTCATTCAGGTGAAGGTAAAACTGTGACGTTTACACCTTACCAAGTTGTAATCAAGGATTTTAAAAATCCTCAAAATATCCTTGCTACTGGAACTATTGATGATATTACTAGGTTGTGCAAATTTAACAACTTTGGGTCATCGCCTTTTTCAGTTTTTGTTGCTCATAGTGATAACTTGAGCAAACTTTGGCATGAGTGATTTGGTCACTTAAATTATCGCTCATTGCAACAATTATGTAAAGACAATATGGTGACTGGTCTTCCGCTGGTATCTTGCAAGGATGGTGTTTGTTCCGGTTGTGTACTCGAAAAACATCATCGGGACAGTTTTGACAAACGTGCCTCTTGGCACGCCTCAGTTCCCTTGGAGCTTGTGCATAGTGACTTGTGTGGCCCTGTTCCATCTGCTTCCTTTTCTGGTTTCAAATATTTCTTAACTTTCATTGATGACTACTCTAGACGCACTTGGGTTTACTTCCTAAAACTTAAGAGCGAAGTATTAAACATGTTCTTGGCCTACAAGGACCTTGTTGAAAAACAATCTGGTCATCAAATTACTAAGTTAAGATTTGATGTTGGGGCGCGCACCTTAACGGTCCCTAATTTTGGTAACTCCACGGTTTTTGTGGAAGTTTGTAAGCGGAGTTGCGACTCAAAATAGTATTAGGGGTGTCGGGGTTGAGTAAAAACCTTATTTTTTGTAATAAACCCATGGTTTAAGTCCAAGGTTTAGGGTTCGGGGTGCCCATGGTTTAAGCCCATGGTTTTTTAATAAGTGCACTATAAATAAACACTCTTATAAAGAAGTCAATTTAGGCTTTTGAAGTAAGATGAATTGATGCGAAGCTAAGGCTTGTTTGTAAGAAAGGTTAAGTCCCAGCTGTGTGCATGGATGACCTCTGCAGCTATGTGCACAGAGGGTTTTTGGGTGATTAAGAAGATCTGCAGCTGTGTGCGCGGCTTTGAGGACTTGAAGGGATCTGCAGCTGAGTGCGCAGATCAAAACTGTGGTTTTTGTAAAGAGTTGAATAAAACCAGTTCTGTGGACGTAACCCCTAAATTGGGGGTGAACCATGTTATATCTTGTGTTGTGGTTTTGTTGTGTTGTTGTTATGTTCTTTTATGCATTAACAAATATATAACTGATAAGTAAGATCACTGTAAAATACTAACTTTGCTGTGAATTCCCAGTAAAGGGTTAAGCAAGGCACTGTTTGTTATCTAATCGCGAAGCTAAATAAGTAATATCAAAGATCTGTATTTAATGATTATCATTTGTTAGAAGCTAAAGGTACAGTAATATCCCTCTTCTGCTTGCAGAAACCTGATTCTGCGGCACCCCATAGCTGTTTCGGGTGAGAATGCAACCTGTTCGCAGGTTGTTGCCAAAAGGGCCAACACTATGGGTCTTTTGTTGGTGTGAAGTTAATAGTATAAAACCCGAGTTTTCCCTAAAGCCCAACAAATTGGTTCCATTTCTAGTTGAACTCAGTATCTGCTCAAGTGGGGTTTACGTTGTACCTCGAGGGCTATGTTTTGGAGACCCTCAGTGAAAGAAATCGGTGATTGGATTGAAGAGACTTACTTGAACTTTGTTGTACAAGAGAACAAAGATCCACGTCGTAGTGCAAATGAATTTTTACAAAGGTATGTTTTTTCTGATGTTTATGAAATTTTCTTTGGTAGTATCCACATAGAGTTGCACCAGTGGTCATCCAGGTTAACAGAGAGAAAGACGAACTTCCAAGAAGGTCAGTTTCCTGATTGGACCCCCGCAAGAATTAATATATTGAAAATGGTGAACAATGAGATATCCCACGCTGTTTATGTCTAGACAACATGAACCCTTGAAGCATTTGTGACAGAGTTCACCATTGACACAAGTACGTCCTTCAGCGAAGCCGAACGACAGTCACTTCAAAGGACCAAGGGTTAAGTACTTGAATTCAATTAGTTTGAGAATTAAAATGCTATTGTCTGAAAAAGGTATATTGCTCATTGAATCAGACTGTTAGATTTAGTATTACTAACTTATGTTTGCAAGTGAAAGTACCTTCGATGAGCAAAGTGTTTTTCTATGAAGTGGCAAAAGGTACAAGAGAAATTTTGAGTCCTATACCCTAGGTCAGAATATCGAGCCTAACCCCGTTAGTCCAGCAGCCTCAAATCCCAAAGAAAAACCTTCTATTGGAAACCCTCTGGTAACCCCACAGCGAAGATCTATTATCCCTGAGTGTGGAAATTGAACCCAGTGATAGATTAATTTTACTCACAACAATTATCAATTGAACATGCAAAATCACTTACAAAAGAGACTGAATAATGAGATGAACACTAAACTGTATTGAATAAGTGTACAATAGCCAACC
>LPNX010007095.1:453578-463669 GCA_001517045.1 Pseudotsuga menziesii | reverse complement strand
AAATAATTACATAATGGATTCGAATGCATGAGGAGCAATTCGAATCTAGCATAAAGCAGGCTTACTAAAATTAAGCAAATCCCCCATAGGTGCAAAAAGATGATTCCAAATCAGTCATGGAGCTCACGAATTGGAAAAAGCGCTTAGGCAAGCTAAAGAGTGATGGAATGAAAACTCATACATGCTTTTCCAAGGAGAAAAGAGTGGAGGATGAAGAGGACAAAAAACTAGTTCACCTCACCTAGTCAAACTTTCCCTATTGCCTTAAAGCACTGAAAAAGTAGGCAATAAAGCAAAAAAAGCAGAAGGGTGACTAGGAGACAAGTAATAAAGCAGAATTGATTCCTTGAGGTTTTCCAAGTGCTACATGGGTCAAATTAGGCAAGTTGGACCACTATGGATAGGTAATTGACAACTTGCATAAGGTGGGACACATGAACTAGGCAAATAAGACAAAAATAATTAAATTAATGTCTAAGGTAGCTAACTATGGGTTGATTATTCTAACACTGAGAACCCGTCACAGTATGAAAGTAACCCTAGCCTGAGTATTCCTATAGCAGGTCAGTCTACCCCAGTTACTTCCCCCCCTCCCTCCCTCCCTCCCCCCTAGATCCGTGATGGCCCATATGAATGACGACATTAAGCTCCTTGTTTTCAAAGGAACTGGATCAGAGGATCTAGAATAGTTCTGGTTCTTATGCGAAGAAGTATGGAATGCTAAGAACATTACGGATCAAGATACAAAAAGAGGGCAGCTGGTTACTTCTTTTTGAGACCACGCTTTGACCTGGTTCATGAAGTTTTCTAGCACTCAGAACCATGTCTTGGCTGATATAAAAGTAGCAATGATAAATGAATTTAAGAAGTTGAAATCAGAGTTGCAGTGTATCATTGAGATAAAGGAAATCCAGCAGAGGCGAGGAGAATCAGTGTGGGACTTTGACCAGAGGTTCAAAGTTCTACTAGTTCAAGTTAGTTTCACCATTGGACTAGCGCAGCATAAGGAATGGTTCATCACAGCTCTGTTACCGCACATCAGGACTCCACTCATGCAACAAAAGGTTGCAGATCAGCAGGAGGCTTTGGAAATCGTTATGAAGCTTGAAACAGCCCTCGTTGAAGATAATTCTGGTATAGCTCAAATACAAGTGCAGTTGGCAGCGATGGCTTTGGAGCTTCACGATATGAAAAAAGGGAAAGAAAGTCGTGAAGAGGTTTGGTGTACACGATGTCGGACAAAGGGTCATGACAAGTAACAGTGTCCTACAGTAAGAAATTTCCTGAATTCTGGTGCACCAAACCCGTTCAACCCTAGTGTTCTATATTGTGAGATCTGTAGGACAACTGGCCAGCATCGACCTGAATAATGCTATCTTCTGCAGAGGTATGTGCAAGTCCCTAAGAAGCCTTATTGTAAGTTCTGTAAATCAGTGGGACACAACGAAGATGAGTGTCGTATCTTTGACCTCATGAGAGAATGAACTTACGACGCTTATCGGGTACAAAATGATGGCCAAGGAAATGATGGATATGGTTACCGTGGTAGTACATCGGGTCACGAAGCTTTTGGAGGTCGTGGTCATGGTGGTATGGCTGGAAGAGGTAACCAGGAAGGCCATATAGCTAGAGACTATCAGAACCCAACTACGACATGTCGATATTGCAGAGCTGTCGACCATGTGATTGAGCAATGCCCGCAGTTGATAGAGAAGATTCAAGAAAGAAATAGTGCCCCTACTCAGAATATTCAACTGATTGTTGTGGAGCAATGACCTATCCCAGCCATTAATGTTGTTACCGGGAGTGGACCTACGACAGAAGTGCAGAACAAGGAGAAACATCCTGCTGAGGCTTGGGTTCGTAAGGCCCCAGAAAAAATCCCAGCATTTGATGTCGAAAGAGAAAAAAAGACATTTATGGAAGCCAAGAGAGACTTTGTTGACCCCAACACATCAGTAGTACCTGCGCAACAACCTCAGTAGTAGTCGCAGCCGCAGCCGCAAGAAGCTTTGACGGATAAAGTAAGTACACTATCCTCCTTTTTACAGAGTTGTATGAAGCTCTTGACAAATCAGAATGCTTTAAATGAGTTGCAGAAAGTTATTGCTTCTTGCGAACCTCAGCGAAGTTCTCGTAGGGAAAAAACTATTCATAGAGTTAGGAGAACTGGTAGGGAGATGAGATTGAATGCTCAGATAGGAGAATATGACATGACTGATGTCATCTTGGACCTAGGATCAGAAGTAAATGTCTTAACTAAGAAAACATGGGAACAAATGGGAAAACCTACTATGGAATGGTCCCCTATACAGTTGAGATTAGCCAATTAGCAGAATATTGTGCCCCTAGGAAGACTCCCTAGTATATCTGTAGATATTGATGGAGTCATTACCTTAGCAGACTTCGAGGTAATTGAAATAATAGATGACAGTAACCCCTATCCAGCACTACTAGGAATTGAATGGGCAATAGATAATGATGCAGTAATCAACCTGAAGAAGAGGCAGATGAATTTCGAAGGGAAAGGACTGAGAGTCATAGTCCCATTAGATCCTTCTCAAGGAGAGAGGTACACCGAGCCAGTAAGAGATGAAGACCAGGATGTTTTGGACCAGATCTACAATATCATAGTGAAGGAAGAGGATTATGTTGATCCTACTGCCGAAGGTATCATGGATTGGCAGTGTAACAGCTCTTGCATGACAGAATCAGATGATGGCCTAGAGAATTGGCAGAATAGACTTTATGAGCTACATGGACATCGATGTGCCAGAATTACCAAGTCTCTTAGATGGCTTGGCTCACAGACAAGAACCTTACCTATTTTTTATGGCTCGACAGACCTAGAAGAGTTTATTGTGCAATTCTCAGAGCAGGTACCAGACTCACAGAAAATAGAGACTCTGGATTCAGCATTCAGAGCCACAGTAGCCAGATGGTGGAATGGTCACAAAAAGTACATCCATAGTTGGGAAGTGTGCCAGAAGTCCCTTTGCTTAAGATTCAGGGACCAACCTCAGGAGGTGCGAAGCAGGTTTAATGGTAAGACTAGTCCTCGGGGACATTTGGAGCAATGCTACGAGGCATGGAAGCATGTACCTCGTGAAGAATGGATACATAGGTTTGTGCACACCCTGGAACCTATGGCAAAGAACTGGTATGCGGAGGTCGAGCTTCGCCATGGTACTGTAAGTTGGGATTGTCTTGTTGATAGTTTTGTGCTGACATTTTCTATTAATGAGGTTTCTCCTTCTTTGGACGCAGTTGTTAGGTTGATCCATACTAAAGTATTTGATGATCAAGAAATAGTAGAATACCAACCTGATTGGAAGGAACAAGAAGCTAATGCAGTAGAGTGTTATAACCTCGCAATTGACGAGGATGACGATCCGCGCAACATTAACATTCCTGAGTCAGAAGGACACTGCGAAGTATACGGCCCAATAGTTGAAGCACCTGAAGTGACTCAGCCCTTGAAGACGCAGACCATAAACATTGGGTCAGAAGAAAACCCCAAGTATGCTACCATTGGAGATTATTGGGATGACGAAATGGTGAGCAAGGTGACCCAACTTCTCCATGAATATCAGGACCTATCTTTGACAGGGTTCTCAACAATGAAAAGAATTATTGAGGTGGTGGAAGACATTCTGTCGTGGGTTGAAGTTCGAAGCCAGGTTGAAGCTAGTATCAGGAGATGTCGAATGTCCTTATTTTGGCGTAGCCAGAGTCACTGCTTGTGCCGAAGAAGGAAATATGTGTCGAAGCTTAAAATACGACCGTTGGAAGAAGTCAAAATTGGCGGCGCCGGTACACTACCTGTATTTACTGCCTGTATTAATGAGATCTTGGAAAATATACCACTGTTTGGACAAGATCTCTATCAGATTTGGTATCATCAATGCACAGTTATGACAGATGTCGTGGATGGATTCTATAAGAAGACACCCACACCCACGACATTCGCATTCTACAATTTCTTAAGCCTTACAATTGCATCCATGTCAGCTGATAGCGAGCATCAGAAGTTTGTGAGAGAATTTGAACAGGAGGGTCTGCCGTACCTTTTCAGCCACCCACCTGCATCTGCACCCCATGAAGAGACTCCCCTAGAACCGACCCAACCAATGCAGACACGCTCTACCAGAAAAAAATTTAAACCTGAAGTTCTTTCGAAGCGGAACAAAGATAGACACCAGCAATTAGGGAAAACACCGGAGGATCTCGAGATGAATCCGTCCGGCTCAGCAGAGGTCCCGCTTGAAGAGGATGAGAACATTGCACCGCAGTGTCCACTGTATCTTCTACCAGTTCGACCAGGAGTTTATCTCCCTTGACGGACGAAGAAGTTCACATTACGCACCCCTTCGCTACCACCGGGTGTGCAGCTGGTTGGGGAAATGACAGGGAAAATAGACCGGCTCAAGTACGCTGACCAAGATACAAATGATCAAGGGAAATTTCCACAGTTCGCACCTGGGACATACTTACACTCTGTCCGCTATCAGGAGACTAGAGCGACATTATTAGAAGTGAAACAGTGGGCTGCTGGCTTGGAAAAAGCTGGTTTGTTGAAAATAATTGATGTTCCCCACTCCGGTCGCAGCACACAGGTAACCGTGGTGGTCAAACAATTATTGGCATTGGTACATGATGGGTACCTATGGATCGGAAACTAGAAAATTGTTATCAATGGAGAACTCATTCACCAGATTACGGGCCTGCTGAAGGAAGGACCTGACCCTAGCATTGAGTTTTTGGGAAAGCATGAAGATGTGAAGATAGCACATAGCATGAAGGAATGCTTCAGGATGATGAAAGGGAAGCGAGGGTATCAAACCTCGGCCATTCAGCATCACAACATTCGCTTCGCAGCTGAACTCTTAGCCTACAAATTGATGAGAAAGTGTAGACCATATGAAGTGCCTGCCCTAATTGTAAGTATTGCTGTCAACTGTGTGGAAGGCTACATTTACAACTGGGCAGCATACATCGCTAAGGAATTTCTTGAAGATTCCCACGATGCCCAGGAAAAAGGTAGACCCTTTCACTATTCATGGCTGATCATACTTATTGCCCTGATTGGGTGGAAAGAGCCCACTGAGGCACAGTTTATTGATGTACCTCCAAGCATGTCAGGTGCAGCGAGGTACGCATCACTTTGGGTGTCGCAGGACAAAGCATTCCAGCAGATGACGAACACTGTGTTCACCTTTTATGCCATGAGTATCTCACATGAGATTGTCAAGACCCTGCGACTCAGTAATGAGATATTCTCTCAATATGTTGGAGTGGCCAACTTCAGGGCCGACATGCACAATGTCTTTATCCAGGCCCGTGCAGATCAGAAGAAGGCATGCTGGAAGCTGCCATATGTGGTGACCAAAGAAGACATCCTCGCGGTAATTCAGTAGTGGCCGGCTGAATGGCTGAAGGACGCAGGAACAAAGCCCAACATTCCAATCCCCCTAGTCACCAATGTGGGCACTAGCCCTAGTCAGACACAGCAGCAAGACCCCCAAGAGGATAGCGAAGAGCAAACTGAGTTGTAGCAGAGTGAAAGCGACCAGGGTGGAGATGGCGGAGATGAAGGAGAAGAAGAGGAGTCAGTCAAAACTATCTCAGACCCTAATCGGATAGATAAGTGCAAGTCACTAGAGGCCGAAGAAGTGACCAAACTTCAGTCCCAAAAGAAAATGAAAGCGTCGAAAGACAAGAATATCGATGAAGAGCCCACCCTGACAAGTGAAGAGCTTAATTAGGCTCTGTCGAAATCCATAGAAGTTCTCACAAAGAAATGGTCAGAGTTTGCAGACACGCATCTTGATGCCATCACCGGTGTAACAAAGCAAATATTGGAGTTGAAGGAGTTAGCAGAAAAATCAACGAAGGGCGCTGCAGCAAGTAGACAATGCCTGCACAGCCAGACAGAAGACAATGGCCGGTTAGAGAACACCAGGGACAAGTGTCAAGTGCAGTGCTCATCATAACCGATGTAGCATCTCGCGCGGAGATGAGCATGATAGTTGGAATAGATTACACTAAGATGTCCATGATGGAATTACATCTCTTTCAGTTAGCTATCGCGAAGGAAATCCAAGCTCGAGACCACCACTCACAAATACAGTTGGAAAATACCAGGAAGCAGAACGATAGCCTCGTAGCACAGTTGGAGGAAGCGGAGCAGAGAAAGAGTGACATAGAACGTAAGCAGGTCACATTGGCACGAGTATTGGAGGAGGCGTGTCGAAGTCTTCCTGACTTCGACATCTAGAATGAGGAAGAACCAGAGCAAAGAATATCCAAACTAAAAGACTACGTAGAGTAGTCTCGCAGTGAAATAGAGAAGCTTAAAGTAGAGCATGAGGCTCAGATTGTGAAGCTTCAACTCCGCATTATCTCAGAAATCCCACCAGAGGTCAGAGAGCAGCGCCGTGTAGAAATTCAGGCCTCAGCAGCAAAAATCTCAGATATCGTTGGCAGCGCAGCCAAGCTGCTAGAGGAAAGCGTTGACACCTGGACAACACTGCAGGAAAACCCTGAAGTATAGAAGCTGCAGGAAACCATCAAGTAGTGACAAGCAGAGTTGGACATAGTAAAAGTGGAAATTAAGACCCTCCCCCTACGCAGAAAATGCTCAAGGTAAAACAAAGCAAGGAACTCCAGCAGGAGATGGAGTCATACAGAACAAAAGCAACACTACTGGAAAATGATATGTAGCCCCTTGTGAACAAGGCCTTGAAATTGAGTACTGCTTTGGATAGCCAGCTCACAGTTCTCAAGGAGTACGATGCATTTGCACGAGAAAAGGCTAGCGAAGCCTCAACGACAGCATTGCAGGAATTGGTGGAGAAGGAGCAAGCAACTGACAATATCATGCGCGGCCTCAACAAGCAATTCACTATATTTTCCAACAAAGTTCTCCCATCAGACCAACATCAACGTGTCCCAGGATGGGACACTGGTGAGTCTTAGGGGCCTGTTGTGGCGCGCACCTTAATGGTCCCTAATTTTGGTAACTCTGCGGTTTTTGTGGAAGTTTGTAAGTGGAGTTGCGACTCAAAATAGTCTTAGGGGTGTCGGGGTTGAGTAAAAACCTTCTTTTTTGTAATAAACCCATGGTTTAAGTACAGGTTTTAGGGTTCAGGGTGCCCATGGTTTTGTAATAAGTGCACTATAAATAAGCACTCTTGTAAAGAATTCAGTTTAGGCTTTTGAAGTAAGATGAATTGATGCAAAGCTAAGGCTTGTTTGTAAAAAAGGTTAAGTCCCAGCTATGTGCGTGGACGACCTCTGCAGCTGTGTGCGCAGAGGGTTTTTGGGTGATTAAGAAGATCTACAGCTGCGTGCACAGAGGCTTGTAGTTGTGTGTGCGGCTTTGAGGACTTGAAGGGATCTGTAGCCGAGTGCACATATCAGAACTGTGGTTTTTGTAAAGAGTTGAATAAAACATAGTTCTGTGGACGTAACCCCTAAACTGGGGGTGAACCACATTATATCTTGTGTTGTGGTTTTGTTGTGTTTTTGTTATGTTCTTTTATGCATTAATAAATATATAACTGATAAGTAAGATCACTGCAAAATACTAACTTCGCTGTGAATTCCCAGTAAAGGGTTAAGCAAGGCACTGTTTGTTATCTAATCGCAAAGCTAAATAAGTAATATCAAAGCTCTGTATTTAATGATTATCATTTGTTAGAAGCTAAAGGTACAGTAATATCCCTCTTCTGCTTACAAAAACCTAATTCTGCGACACCCCATAGCTGTTTCGGGTGAGACTGCAACCTGTTCGCAGGTTGTTGCCAAAAGGGCCAACACTGTGGGTCTTTTGTTGGTGCGAATTTAATAGTATAAAACCTAGGTCTGCCCTATAGCCCAACATCTGGCAATGGAGGAAAATATGTTAACAACAAGTTCACTAATTTTTTCACTGAACAAGGAATCCAACAACAGCACACTGTTCCATATACACCACAACAAAATGGTGTAGCTGAAAGGAAGAACTGCAGTTTAAAAGAAATGGCTAATTGTATGATCCAATCTAAGGGACTAAGTCTTCAATATTGGGTTGAGGCCATAAATTTTGCAAATTACATAGTTAATCGCACACCCACTAAATTTTTACAAGGTATAATACCGGAAGAAGCATGGAGTAAAATTAAACCAAATGTAAGCCACTTTCATGTGTTTGGTTGTGAAGCATGGGCTCACATTCCGGATGGAAAACGAAAAGCATTGCACCCTAAAAGTGAAAAGTGCATATATGTTGGATATTCTGAAGATGTAAAAGGTTATAGACTTTTTCAGTCACATTCTCATGATATAATCATTAGAAGAGATGTTAAATTTGATGAAAATCTCTTGGCCTACGAGCCTAACTTGGCGGGTGTGCCATCTTTGGCCTAAGATCCTGATTCGGTGATTGTGCCTTCTTCTTCTTCTTCTTCTTCTTCCATTTCCTTGACAGGTTTCCAACTCCAGTTTCTGATGATGACAGTGAGGATGAAAATCCACCTCCACCTACTCATGTTCCTCCAATTGCACCAGCACCAATACTTCCTCGATGGGTCCGTTCAACATGTGAAGTAGCTGGTGATCTTGCCGGTGATCCTAGAGATCAACGTCGAACACGTTCTTAGTTTTAGTGAGCCTTTTCTCTTTTGGCTCAAGTTTCCGAGAATCATGATCCAGAAACTTTTGCAGAAGCTTCAGGAATCTAGATTGGGATGCAGCTATGGATGAAGAATATCGTTCCTTAATGGCGAACGATACTTGGGATCTTGTTCCTCTTCCAAAAGGAAGAAAACTTATCAGATGTAAATGGTTCTACAAAACTAAGTATGCATCAGATGGAAGTGTTGAAATAATTAAGGCTAGGTTAGTTGCCAAAGGTTTTTCCCAAGTTGAAGGGATTGACTACAATGAAACCTTTTCCCCTGTAGCAAAAATGAACTCCATCCGCCTTGTTCTTTCCCTTGCAGCCTTACATAACTGGGAAGTCCATCAAATGGATGTCAAGTATACCTTCTTACACTGGGTGATTTACATGAGGAAATTTACATGGAACAACCTCCTGGATATGTTCAGAATAACTCTAGCCTTGTTTTTCTCCTTGAGAAATCCTTATATGGCCTTAAGCAAGCTCCTAGAGCTTGGTATGCCAAAATGGATAGCTTTCTCCTTGACACTGGTTTTTCTAGATGCCATTCTGACCCCAATGTCTATACTAAGAAAGTAGGAAACCATCTCATCATACTTGTTCTTTATTTTGATGATCTTATCCTTACTAGTAGTGACCCTAACCTTATAACCCATGTCAAATCCAGTCTTAAGCAAAATTTTGAAATGTCAAACTTAGGACATTTGCATTATTTTCTTGGTCTCCAAGTCTTGCAAACTAAAGAAGGAATCTTTCTTTCCCAGTATAAGTATGCTTGTGACCTTCTTCGTTGCTTCCACATGGAAGATTGTAAACCAACCCATTCTCCCTTCCAGTCTGGAGTCAAAATTTCTGCCACTTGTACTTCCCCTGAAGTAGATGCCACCTTGTTGGTAGTCTTTTATACTTGAATCATTCCTGTCCTGACCTTTCCTTTGCTGTTGGTTGTGTTTCCCGTTATATGCAAACTCCTCATGAAAGTCACTGGAAAGTAGCAAAAAGAATACTTTGATGTATTTGAGGTACAATTCAGTTTGGGATTCATTACAGTACAGGGGGGAAACCTTTGTTGGTTGGTTTCACTGATTCATATTGGGCCGGTGATTCTAATGATTGAAAGTCTACTGTAGGTTATGTTTTTAGTTTGAGATCTGGACCTGTCACTTGGGCTTGTAAGAAACAACAAGCTCTTGCTCTTTCTTCAGCAGAAGTAGAATATCGAGCCGCAGTTAATGCCAGTCAGGAAGCTTTGTGGCTTCGACAGGTCCTTTTATCGTTTGGATTCGAGTAGTAGAAACCTACTCCACTTTGGTGCGACAATCAAAGTGCCATCAATCTTTCCAAATATATAGTACTACATCAGCG
Organism: Pseudotsuga menziesii; assembly: GCA_001517045.1. Taxonomy (NCBI): domain Eukaryota; kingdom Viridiplantae; phylum Streptophyta; class Pinopsida; order Pinales; family Pinaceae; genus Pseudotsuga; species Pseudotsuga menziesii. Next base: position 453,642 of record LPNX010007095.1, on the reverse strand, counting down.
CAGCAAACACATTGAGCTACACATGCACTTCATCGGAAATCTTGTTCATGATCATGTTGTTGAA
>LPNX010007095.1:425849-453056 GCA_001517045.1 Pseudotsuga menziesii | reverse complement strand
CTCTATTTAAAGAGCATAGAGGGTCCTTGGCTAGTTGATCGATTATGAGAAGCTCATGTAACTTCCTTTCTTTTGCATAATAAATTGCTCCAAGTAGCTTTTTGGCTACGTGGACTAATTCCCTCTCGAGGGTTTTAACCACGTGACAAACATCGGTGTGTTGATTTGTGATCTATTTGTGTGAAGTGGTTTCTGAAGGTGTTCGGTCTTTTGGGAGTACCCTATGTACCCGAACACATAGTAACTGCAATATACAAAGAAAACTAATGAGAGCTACATCTGAACTAGAAACATAAAAATTCATAGTATCTTTAATTTAATGATATGCATTTATTAACAATATAATGACTGCTTCTTTGTCACGCAAACAATTTCATCCAATTAAGCTTTGAAATTTAAATTCTCAGTTTCCCCAATGGTTCATAGTAAAAAACAAAAACAGAGATTGGAAGGCTCAGATGATCTCAAAAATGGATCGAGATTAATTTGGACCATTATATCTTGTAGTCTTAACAACTCTTTTCTTCCTCCGCACTTCGAAAAGTGGAAGCTGGAAGCCAGAACATCAAACTTTCACGAGACACAAAATTTGGATTTTTCGCCTTCGCACTTTCACTTCTGCACTTTGGAAAGCGGATTTCGGAAGCCGGAACATCAATATTTCACGAAGCTCAAATATTAAGTTTTTTCCTTTGCCTTTCTGCTTTCGTGCTTTTGAAAGCGGAAGTAGGAAGAAAGAACATCAAACTTTCATGAGGTTCAAACTTTGGCTTTTCTGCCTTCGCGCTTCTGCTTCCACACTTTAAAAGAGGAAGTCAAAAAACAGAAAGTCAATATTTTCCAAAATTAAACTTTAAATTTTATACCTTCTCCTTTCCTCTTCCTCCTTTTCAAGCCATTTATTTGCGCGGAAACCTTCTGGACCACTGGATCTTGTAGCTACGGAAGGCAGAAGTCGGGTTTCTAAGTTGTCATGAGAAAAAATTAACCTTTTTCTGCTTCTATTTTTTATTCTTCTTTCTGCACTGTTGATCTATGTGGAAACCTTTTGGATCGTCGGATCTGAGACTACTGAAGGTGGGAGGCAGAACTTCAACTTTTTTTATCAACAAAAAATGTCTTTTCCGATTCTGCCTTTCCGCTTCTGCACTTATGCTTCCTCACTTGTGCAGAAAGTGGAAATTGGAAGTTGGATTTCGCAATTTTTGCAAAGTTCAAACTTAACTTTCCTCTTTTGAATTCCCACTTCTGCACTGCAGAAAGCAGAAATTGGGATCCAAACTGTCCAATTTTTTATGAAGTTCAAACTTTAACTCTCCGACTCCGCACTTCCACTTCCACCTTTTCCCTGGATCATTGATATGAGACGTAGCCTTTTGAATTGTTGGATATTGAAATTGCAGAAGGCAGAAGATAGGTTTCTAACTTTTCCATAAGCGAACTTAGTTTTCCTGACTTCGTCCTTCCACTCCCGCCTTTTCTTAGCCGTTAATCTTAAAACAAAGCGAATCTTCTTCTACATGATTGCTTCTTAGTCGTGCCTAAGTAATCTTTTACCAAAATCACACTTCAGGCTTAGGGAAAAAACCTTATGCTCGAGTTTCTAGGGAAGACTAAGTATGCTGGGAGGACTTAACTGAGTTGGGAAACAAGTGTAAAACATAAAGATGGAAGGAGGGGCCCTAAAATGTAAAATTTTGGGGAAGCAGTTGTGACATCAACAATTGGAGACTAGCTGGTGAAAAGAGATATCTAAAAAACCTTCTTTGAATAATTAGATTTCCATATGGTACTAAACTGTGAATGTTCAATGATTACTTAATTGTATTTCCTAAGACTTCTTTAAACTAGATTTATTCAGGGATGTAGCTTTCAAGCATCACATTTTATACCATTTCTTTGGGAGTAGGGTAACCAAGAGTACCGTGTCTTTATAACTCTTGTGGGGTCAGAGTATGAAGTTCATTTTACCCCCTGTCTTTAAGTTGACACCAGATAAGACTCCACATGATCATAATAGAGTAAGACAAATGTATTCCTTTGTTCCTCATTCCCATGCTATTAGCATTCTTTTTATTATTTCTTTATGATTGAAAAAGTCTTTTGAGTCTTCCTTGATTTCTTCTTTTACTTTGATAATTTGGTAAATGTTATTCCATCCATAATGTCCTTTTGTGTGAGTGACAAATTTATTTTTCTCATCATGCTCATGGACGGAGAAGCACCTTGCCGATATTTGTTTTTTTGACAACCCTTTTGGTCTGATGATTTATTTCTTGAGAATCATTTCTTTTATTGAACACTAAATATTTTGGAAAACTGTCTTATTTCAATCTAAGCCCTTTGGCTTCTTTGATTTGTAGCAATGGGATTATTTTGAATACCATACACCCGTCAGACCTGCTTCCTTTCCATGGGTCCATCATGATATGCTTCTTGAGACAGGTATTAATGTGAGAATGGATGAAAAACCTAAGATAGTACTGCATACCTCATGAGTTTTGGTTATTTCACAGGGGTTATAATGATTCAAATGTGAGCTTGAAGGCTAGCTTCCCTTCCCATCATTTGTGAACAATCAAAGAATCTCATCATGATCTAAATTTATCATTTTCTCTTTCCCATAAGAAATTCCTAACATCCAAATATTTTGAGTTTAATCATATCCCTATACTTCCAAGCACCAAAAATTGAGTTGGTTTATAAAAAGAAAACAAACTAAGGCTATGAAAAAAAAGGTGAAACAAATAGGAAAATAAACAACTAGAAAACGAAATCAAAACATCAAGTTTATTTATGTACAAAGGGTTCGTAGGACTCTAAGTAAAGTAATGTTTGAGACAAATGCCATTTATAGGAAGACTTTCTTCTTGTCCTTGTAAATCTTGCAATTTGTAAATTCCAGGGCTTGACTTTTCTGTGACTAGGTAAGGGCCAATCCATAAATGTTGGAACTTTCTATGTTTTCCCTTTTTTGCATGAGGATCATCCCATTTCAAAACTAGGTCTCCTACATTGAAGTTTATTGTACTATATTTTCTCTTGTTGAACCATATTTTGATGACACCCTGATGTTGGTTGAAATTATCTTTATCCTTTTGCTGTTTTTCCTCCAGTTTTAACAAAGTGTCAATTCATGCTTGTAAAACTTCGATACTGGAACCTCTTGAGGCTTGAGCTAACTGCAAAGATGTGAGCATAATGTTTGGGGGAAAATACATATTCTTTTCCATATACCAGAGTATAGGGAGACACTCCTAAGGAATTATTTGGAGTGACCCTATCTTCCCACAATGCATTTGGCAGCGCTGAGTGCCAATTTCTCTGATTTTCAATAACCGTTTTCTTCAAAATTTGGATAAGGTTCTTATTTGTCGATTCCTCTAAAGCATTTCCCCGAGGAGAATAATTAGCCGAGTAATGCAACTTAATTCCCTTTTCATAAGCAAAATCAGTTATTTTAATAGATGATAAATAATATGAATTATTAAAAACAAGAGAAATTGGAACTCCAAACCTTGCCATGATGTTCTCTTCCAGGAAGTCAATGACAACATCTTCATTCACTTTGTGTAATGGAATTGATTCCACCCATAGTGTGAAATAATCAGTAACTGTAAGGACATATCGATGTTGTAAGGAATAATTTAGATTTATTTCCCCAATAACATATATGTCCCACTATTCAAACGGCTCTGAAAGAGTAACCGGTTGTAACGGTCCCGCCGCTTTTGCCAATTTTCCACCACTCCTCTGACATACATCACACTATCTTGTATAGGCATGGGCATATTTAAAAATAATTGGCCGATAATATCCAACTCTAAGTATTTTGTGAGTTGTGGTATCCCTAGAATAATGTCCTCCTACTAGTCTGTCATTTAATTCTTTGACTATTTTGGAGGCATCTTCTCTTTCCATACATCTGAGAAAAACTCCATCATAATTTTTTCTAAAATGCACTCCATGCATTATTTGATATGGGGCCGAATTCAACTAAAGTTCCCTTCTCTACTTGGAGCTCCAATTCTCTAGTAGATATCCTTGTTGAATATAGTACACTAGATCCCTGTACCAAGATGCAGGAGCAGTGAAGATAGGACATACCTCAATCAAGTTCACTCCAGCTTCATTCTCCCAATCAGGATCTTTACCAATTTGATTATTTTATATCAAGCTTCATAACCCTTGACCTTTGATCATGATATCCGGTTTTAATTCTAGTTCATACTCTTGCAGAGTAGTCACCCAATTCCCTCTTTGTTGACCTAGTTCCTTCTGCACAAAAAGAGACCTAACAGCTGGGTGAGGAGCAACAACCTTTGTTCTGTTTTTTAGAATATAGGGTCTGAACTATTTTACTTCCTTGAAGACTTCATATGCTTGTTTGTCCACGGCTGGGTAATTCAATTCAGCCCTTGGTAACTCAATACTCATGAATGATATTGAGTATTCGTCTCCTAATTCCCCTTTTTGCGTAAGCACTGCTGTGAGAGAGTTGTATGAAGCAAAGGTATATAAAATAAAGTCCTTTTCAAAGTTTGGACTCCTCAAGGAAGGTGCCTAAGATATTGTTTCTTTGATATCTTTAAAGGTAACTTTATCAATGTCATTCCACTTGAACTGTACACTCTTCTTCACCATTTTCTACAGAGGTTTCACAATTTGAGCAAAATCAGGGACAATCCTCCGAACAAAATTTATTGTGCCCATAAATGATTGCATAGTTTTCCTATTATGGGGCATGGGAATCTGAGCTATAGCCTCAACTCTCTCTTGATCTATTGAGATTCCCTTCTTTGAGATGATGTGTCCCAACAATTTTCCCTCAAGGACTGCAAAGATGCTTTTCTTTGGGTTTAGAGATATACCATATTTTATACCGTGGTAAAAAATCTGTTTCAAGTGGAAAATATGGTCTTCCATTCTCTTGGAGAAAACTGTTACATCATCGAAGTACACTACTACACAGTGGCCACTCAAAACTCTCAATGCAATGTCCATGGCCCTCTGAAATGTGTCTCTGATGTTCATGAGGTCAAAAGGAATTCTTCTGTAAGTGAATTTCCCCCACTTCGTATGAAATGTTGTCTTTAATCGGTCCTTCTTGGCCACTAACACTTTATTATACCTTGAAAATCCATCTAACAGGGAGAACATTTCTGAGGCTGAAACCATATGTAAATTTGTTCCATTGGTGGGACCAGATAGTTATCTTTCTTTGACGCTCTATTTAAATTCCTAAAATCAACGCACAACCTTATTTCCCCTGAATTTTTCCTCACCAAGACTAGATTTTCCACCCATTCTGAATATCAAACCTTGAAAATGATCTTTGTGTCCAATAACTTCTTTACTTCATTGTGGATCAGAGGTTCTAATTTCGGGTGCATCTTTCTAAGTTGTTGCTGAAAAGGTTTTGGTCCTATTTCGATGGGAATCACATCTTGGATGATGTGAGTGTCATAAGTCTTCAGATCTTCATACATCTAGGTGAAGATGTCTTTGTATTTCTAAAAAAACTTGATGAACTTACATCTTTCCCTAGGAGAGCAACATTTTTTCAAATTGACATATTTAGGTTCAGCTTCTGATCCCAGATTGAACAGCTCATGTTGCATTGATGAACTATTCATCTTCACATTGGATGGTTTCCAGAATTTACTCTGCAAATCAAACATCCCTTCAAGGGTTATTACCACTTTAGGAATAAAATTTCCTTGAATTGCATCTTCATTTTGTAAACCCTCCAAATGCTCTTCTTCATCTATTATGTACTCTTTAAAATATTCTACATTTGTCAAAAAATCGATGATCTGTTCATCGTCATCGAACACCCTCAAATTTGTAACATTGTCAGGTATTGATGGCCTAAAAATCAATTCAATGGAACATTTGTTATTAGTTGACACTAATCTGAATGCATAAGTAGCTAATAAATTAGCCGCAGTGTTCTGCAATCTAGCTAATGCATTTATATTGAAAGCATTGAAGTGTATAATCAAATTCCATACCTCAAACTGCTACCCTGTAAGATGTGGAGATAGACAATGAATGGTGTTTCTTACTTGTCTGACTACTATCTCAAAATCCCAAAAAACTTTTAAATTTCTAACCTTAAGTTCAATAGCTTTATTCAGGCCCAAGGCTAGAGCCTCATATTCAACAGTTTTATTTGTGCATTCGAAGTCTAGTTTACAAGAGAGAAAGTGTTTATTCTTATCTGGATGAATCATGATGCAACCTGCCCCTGATCCCTCTTTGGTTTTAGAACTAATAAAAAAAATAAACCAAAACCTATCATCTAACTCTAATTGGTTAGTATTATCTCCTATGTCAGTCACTAAGTTTACCGTATTACAATCAATATTATCATCTCGTGAGAATTGAAGGAGATTAGATTGTGTGCCACATTCACCACTAGCTTCTTCGGTCTAGTAGTTGCCTGGTTTGAGTTCCAGATAGAAATTTCCCAAGACTAAAGAAGAGAAATTCATAGGTTCATTCTTCCCTTCTAATTGAGTTACATTATACTGCATGTGTGGTTCTCTTATTATTTTAATTTGGTTTTGAACATTGTTGAATGGAAGCCACATGTGAGACCAATCAGTTGCAAAATAACCATTTAGTTTCATTGACTAGTCCCTACTCAAAATTAATCCATATGATTCTGGTTTATCCACTACCATAATATCTATAAAATGACAAGCCTTGGGATCTACAGACAAATGAATCATAAAATCTTTCATTTTCCTTATGACTTTAACAAGAGATCTATGTAGTTGAATTATTCGAAATGGGGATGGTATGGGTTGGCCATTATTCCTTTTAAATACTGAAAGTGGCATGACATTTGATGAAGCCCCATAGTTTACTAAACAATTATGGACATTATGATTAAAATCACAAAAGATAACCAAAAAGGTAAATTCTGAGATTTAGACCTTCCCCAATGCTTGCTTCATTTACTTCATCATCATATTCTATGGCTTCTGGGATACTGCTAGGCTGTGGATTAAAAGCTTCTAGAAGTTTCTTCCTTTACTGAGGAAAATTACATAATTCAAATAGAGAAATGTTTTACTTTGTTTTCTTAATGTCTTCTACGATGTCATACCCCATGCCCTGTTCTTTAGTAGAATCTATTTTATTTTCCAAATTTTCTACAGGTTTATTAATTGTTGCCTTTATTGAATTGTTACCTGCTAGGATTGTCTCTTTTATATTTGTTGGATCAGGCTTAGGTGTTGTTTGAGTTGTATCGAGAATTGTCTTCATGTTTTCCCTAAAATTATTTATTTTCGGAAGTAACAAAATTTCATCCATTACTGGGGTTCTACTTCTCGTCGTGACATTAAGTGATGACACTTGACTTGCCTTAGTAGGTTCATATTCACTAAGCCCCAAAGCAGGTACCCAATCCAATAAAACCATTGTGGTTTCCTTATTTATTTGTTTTGGATCATTATTTTGGGTTTTCTCTTCTTGAGGATCTGCTAGCTAGGTATCTAACAATTTATTCATGGCCAGAGTATTGAATTAATCCATTGCAGACAACTCTTTTCAAAATGAGTTTCTTGGTGAAAGGTACAGAAATTATCCATGCCTTCCTCGTTAAAATTTAAAATAGTAGAATTATTCATCAGTGGTTGGGTTTTCCACTCTCTTCCTTTTTTTTGTAATACGGGTTGAATGACTTTCTATAAGAACTAGTTCCCCTATCCTTTTCCATGTCTACTATTTTATTTGACAACTTCTGCAACATTTTCACCACATTTTCTAGCTCATGAGAATGTTCTTCTCTTGGCTTAGTCAACAACAAAGGTCTCTTGCTTGTGATATATTTCAATTCAGTTTTTGGTGTATGCTTTGCTATACTATCCAAATGTGCCTCTACTTTCTTTGCCTCTTCATAGTTTTCTACTAGTGTAATTTTACCAGACCTTTTTACAAACATTGCTATTGGTGGATCAAGTACTATAGTATAATACTCTATTAGAGACTCTTCAGTTGGTTTAGTTGCAACACTAAAGTTATTTAATGAGGTGGTGAACCTCTGATTAAAGTCTTAGGCCTTTTATTTCTTTTCCATTCTCATAGATAGTAATTCTTTCATGAGAGTGGCTACAGTTTTCTGGTTTCCAAATTTCCCTAAGAATGTCTTTTCAAAACTATCCCAATTTACTATGGAATTAGCTTGCAGACTAAAGTACGATGCAGATGCTTTAGGTTCAAAAGTATATTGAAAAATTCTGTAAACCACATCTTCATGGTCAACATTTAAGATATTCAAATCCAGATAAAAATTCTGTAAGTGATCTTCCATAGAAACACCTTTCCAAGGATCAAATTTTGGTAAAACATTTTCTGGGTTCTTAGGAAAATCATGCAATGGAATAGCCAAGTTGAGTGGCATTCTCACTCTCCATGCAGGTTGATTAACAACAACCATAATTCTAGGTGGAGACTATGGTGGATACTGGCTGAATACTGAAACTGTGGGGGATTTTGGATCTAATTGATCCAAAGGATGAATAATTTCTTTGATGGATAGATCTACCGGTTCTTCTAAATTTTCCACAAGAATTGAATCCCTAGTGTATGAGGGTACTTTCTTAGAAGTTTCCCTTCTATGTAATGCATGAATAACTTTTAACCCCCTAAGTTTCTTGATGTATGATCTAGTATGTCTCCTAAATTGATATACTTCTTCAAATGGGACTGCGTACAAATGTTATGATTCTTCTTCCCCAGAACCTATCTATTATTGTAATTCAAGAGAAAGAAATCTAGGGAAAATATTTTTGGATAATGTCCCATTGTAATATTCTCTGAAAATCAAATTTCCTATATCGACAATGCATGGGTTGGTGCTTTCCTTCTAGCGCTAATTTTGTTGATTCCTGGAAAAATCCAAGGTACCAAGCAGTAGGGATTCTCCCCCCGATGGACTATGCCAGTTATATCAGACACCATTTGGTGTGGGGAATCCATTTGGTTCATGGTTCTAGTTACCATATATTAAGTTCTTTAATCTTTTACTGGTTACGACCCAGTCCACCGTTTATAATTTTTTTGTTTAAAGAATGATATGCAAGTGCCTAAGCTAAATGTAGGTCTAATATAGATCTAAATCTAAACTATTCTATCCCTGACCAAGGAACAAATATAGAGTTCATAGTAATATATTGTAAATTCTCATAAAGGTCTAACAGATAACCATACCAACACAATAATCACATTCATAGCAGAAAGAATACCAGAGGTAGCTCTAATATAATTAAACCATTTATTAACCTATCAACACAAACATTTATACATATAGCAGACATTCATGACCAAGGAAATAGTTCAAGGAGGTTAGAACAATCTCACAGTATGATGTACTGAAGAAAGAAGAAATAGTTCTACAGTATGCATTCCACACATCCCAATTAAATCTTTGTGCAGGCCCTTTGTTCCATCAAAATGATCCTTTTTATTATAAAGAGGTATCTCTTTTACAATGATAGTCCAGAATTCTCTCACCAGGAAAAAGTCCTTTCTCGGTGCTCTACACTTATTATTTATAGTGTTTTGGGATCCAGAGACTGACCTCGAAACAGAGCCAAGTTCAGTTATAGAAATCCTAACAAAATCTGATCTGGTAGTTTTTCCATGATAAAAAAAACAAATTGAGAAAAATGATAGAACGTGAATGGTGGATCAATTTGGGAGATTTAACCGCATGTACTTAGGTTTTCTTGCTGAAATTGACAGCTGTAACCTCTCCAGTCAGTCTACAATGGTTTTCTTCATCTTCACACAGCGAAATATCTTACAGCCATTGATCAAGACTATATCTTCATTTTAACCGTCCATTGATGTAGCCTTTAGCCTATTTCGCAAGTGCTCATCCTAGATTTGTGAACCATAGTACTTGCAATATACAAAGAAACCTAATGAGAGATACATCTAAACTAGAAACAAAAAAATTCACAGTATCTTTAATTTAATGATATGAATTGATTAACAAGATAATGATTAGTTCCCTGTCACACAAACAATTTCATCGAATTAAGTTTCGAAATTGAAATTCTCAGTTTCCCCAATGGTTCACAGTAAAATACCAAAACAGAGATTAGATGGCTCAGATCATCTCAAAGATGGATTGGGCCTAATTTGGACCGTTAGATCTTGCAGACTTGACAAGTATTTTCTGTCTCCACACTTCCAAAAGTGAAAGTCAAAAGTTGGAACATCAAACTTTCACGAGGTTCAAAATTTGGATTTTTCGCCTCCGCCTTTCTACCTCTGCACTTCCGCTTATGCACTTCGGAAAGAGGAAGTCACAATCTAGAACATCAATATTTCGTAATGCTCAAATCTTAAGTTTTCTCCTCCACACTTCGAAAAGTGAAAGTTGGAAGCCAAAACATGAAACTTTCACGAGGTTAAAACTTTGGCTTTTCCTCCTCCACCTTTCCACCTCCGCACTTCCGCTTCCACACTTCGGAAAGAGGAAGTCGGAAAGAGAAAATTCAATCTTTTCTAAAATTGAACTTTAACTCTTCCACCTCCATCTTTTCGCTTTCGCCCCTCTGAGCCATTGATTTACGTGGAAACCTTATGGACCATTTGATATTGCAACTGCTGAAGGAGGAAGTCTGGTTTCTAAATTTTCATGAGGAAACTTTGACCTTTTTCGCTTCCACTTTTTCTTCTTCTTTCCGCACTGTTGATCTATGCAGGAACCTTCTAGACCGTCGGATTTGAAACTGCGGAAGGAGGAAGATAGGAATTCAACTTTTTTATCAATGAAAAATGACTTTTTTGATTCCTCCTTTTCGCTTCCGCATTTGTGCGGAAAGCGAAAATCGGAAATCGTATTTTGCAATTTTCACGAAGTTCAAACTTTAACTTTCCTCTTTCAAATTTCCGCTTCCTATTAGGATTATTAATGCTCCCTTGTCCAATTTGGTCATATGTCTAAAGCAGGAGTCATGTCTAAATCGGGAGTCCATTCAGTCTATTTTTAGTCAATAGCACCATTGGGTCCACTAAAGTGTGGGGAACACTAATTAAGGCCTTCTGCCATTGATTGCACTTGCATGCATCAGTTTAGGAGCTCCTGTACCAATCCCTACAATTTAAGAGCCACTGGGAGTGCTGAAACCAACCAAGGTCAGTTCAGTTGAGTTGGTGACTAGTCAAGCTAAGTTAGGAGTCAGTTACATTCAGTTCTAGTCCTCTACATTCAGTTAGTGCTAGGTTTGCATGGCTGCATGCAGGAGGGGCACATTTCTCACCTACCACAGTCAGTTAGCCTTAGTCAACACTAAATGTAATACTTGATTTGTGTTTTAGAACTTCGATGAACTCCGGTTATGGTTTAGACAAGGTCAGTTAACTATTGAGTCCTTGGACAGTGATTTAGACAAGGTCTTATTTACCTACAGTCAAGTAGAGTCTAATCAATTCAAATTTCCTCATGTGGATTTGAATTGCATGTGGCTATTTAAACCATTATACTTCATTGCAATTACTATCTAATTACTCTTTGATTAATGAAAAGCATTCACAGCTGCAAGCCATTTTTGCAGTGTTTCATTCTTCAATAAATGAGTAAATTATGTGATCTATATTGTGAGTTGTGTGTTTGTTCATAGATCTATGTGCTCAATTTAATACTTCTTCCCTACAGAAATTGGAAATCGGGAGCTGAACTATCGAATTTTTTATGAAGTTCAAACTTTAACTCTTCGACTCCGCACTTCCGCTTCCTCCTTTTCCCTGGATCGTTGATATGAGCAGTAGGCGAGCCTCAATGTAATCACTTATCACTTATCACTTCTCACTTGTCTATAAATTTATACATCAATTAATATCTAGAGATATGTGGGCTATTTCAAAAATTACCGGTTCATTCCCAGTTAATTGAGAATATACAACTATGGATGTTACAGTGGTATTAGAGCCAATCCAAGGATTCCTTGAATTAGGTCTTTGAACTTAGAGAAAAGAAAGAGAGTTAAAAAAAAAAGTGAAAAAAGTAAAAACTAAAAAACTAAAAGGAGGAAAAAAAAGGAAAAGAAAAAAAGTTAAAAAAGAAAAGATAAAAGTTAAAAAAAGGGTACAAGTGAAACCACACGTGGTTTCTTAAAGTGGGTTTGGGTTTAAATATAAAAGTGCATAATAATAACTACTAAGAAACAAGTGAGATTTGAACTTAGGCAGGGAAGGTAACATTTATTCCTCCCAACCACCCAATCTACTCACATTTTACAAAACTATTGGAAAAAAAGAAGGAGATACTGATTAAATTTCAAAGAAAACTCAAGAATATGGATTTTAATGTTGAAAAGAAGGAATAATTTCCTATCACCTTACAAAGAAATGTTGCAATGATATTTAGAATTAAAGGGACACTTTTAGGGAAGGATATCACCATTTCTATTGCACATGCTGAAAGTAATAATTATATTAGTACTGAATTCCCTAACCATTTAGTGATTCCTGAGTCAAATATAGGGAAGAGAGAGAATTTTGGGATAGAAAACAAATTGAAATAAGTGGCTTACAACTAAATGTTGGAGATTAGATGGTCACATCGAAATTCATTGTTAGTTCCTTATGGAGCTTTGACGGTGAGATAATTTTGGGTTTACCTTGGATAAAAACATTGGGGACTTTCATCTTAAATGCCAAAAAGAAGTTTATGACATTTTCCTATAAGAAAAAGAGAATCACATTTCAAGATATTACAATGAAGTCAGATATAGAAGCTCTAACATTTGAAGAATTCAAGGATATATCAAATATGATTTCACAGGGTAATTAGAAGTTAGAACAAAAGAAGCAGAAAGAGGTTGAAAAAACTGTCGCTAGTAAGGATGAATAAATTACTCATTTGAAGAGTCATAGTCAAGACTTGATTGCACATATTAAGAAATTAAAAAGGAAAAAAAAATCGTAAGAAGAAATCCAAGAGGAATTCTGCCAGAAGGAAGTGGATCTCCAAAATTAATTCAATAAGAATCTATTACAAAAAAAATGAAGAAAATTATCGCTTGAAAAATTTGAATCAAGGGTTGATTGAACAAATAAAAAAATTAAAAAATGAGAAGTTAAAAAAAATCCTCAGAGTTATTATCAACCAGTAAATCGCGAGAATCACAAACAATTGAAGTTTCTACAAGGGTAACACAAATGGCTCGAATGCCTTATCGTCACCCAAATCACATAAGTCTATACAACCAACATCAAATTAAAGTAGAAAATAAACACCATTATTATTATAGACAAACGAACTATAAGCTTGAAAATAAACAGAAACAACATCGACAAATTTTATGGAATCCCAAATTAAGAAGTTCTGTATGAGCATACGATCATCAAACAATTCCAATGAAGGTAGATTTGGGATGGATCACTTCCAAAAAAATGCAACACGTTAGTTCAACAATCTGAAGATTATACCACCTAGTTTCATCAAGCATCGTAGTTCAAGCTCACAACATCATGAAAAGTTGTTACGAGAAAGAGACCAAAGTCATACAATAAACTATGCTTTGTGGACAAACCAATTCTAAGGGAGATGCAATGTAATGAACACAAATATATAATAAATAAACACCAAATACCTATTAATAATTAAATAAATAACTCTTCATGAAGAGTGTAACAAATATAAAATAATCTATTAATTATAGTTATTAATTACTAAGTGAAAGGGTGTAACCCTTCACTACACATGCTCAAGCCTATAAAGGCGAGCCTCAATGTAATCACTTATCACTTATCACTTATCTATCAATTTATACATCATTTAATATCTACGGATATGTGGATTATTTCAGAAATTACGAGTTCATTCCCAGTTAATTGAGAATATCCAACTATGGATGTTACATTCCCACCAATATTTCCTCCATTTTGACCTTAAATTACACCAAATATGGTTCAAAACATTATTATTCCTTCCCCCATAAATGAAGGAAAGTTGAGCATTTATTGTGATTTATCCCCACTCTCTCCAAAAAGGACCAAAAAAACCCTAAAAATGAGAATGGGTAAAAAACCATAGATAATACCATGCACAATAAAATACCATGGGTAAAACAACCATGTACCATCCTATAAATACATTGTGAAGGTCTCCCTAGTCACTTTTGAACTTTTGTCNTTTTCTTTTTCTTGCTTATTGTTAATTATTGTTGTAAGTTGAGGTTGAAAGACACTTCACACCATTGAACTCTACCCTATGATATGGGTGATATAGGGTAGGTTCTTTTTCACATAGTAGGGGGATAAATCCCCACTACAACCTGGGCATGACCTGGATCATTGGTTTTAGATCTTGTTCAGAGCTTAACTTACATAAGCACTTCCATCGAAGTTATTTAGCTTATGCTTGTTCAAACATGCTCGCAAACTCAACATACACTATCTTTGACTTTAGAAAAGATGGTCGAAGAAGAAGACAATAGAAATGCAACTAAGGAGGCATAGAAACTCATAGAACAAGCATTGGCTCACTAGCAAACTAAAATGTTTTCCCAGTTCAACGATATTTTCATGGGATTCGCTTCCACATCCAGATAATCCTCGACGAGACCCCACTCCGATAAAATAAACCCCTTCAAAGTGCAAATGAATATGGACATACTGAATCTTGAAGTAAATATTGAAAGAGAATCCGTCGACAATTGGGTTTAGTGATTGGAATCTTATGAATCCATGAATCAACTCTCCGAAGAGAAAAATATCACCAATGCATCCTTAAATATGTTGACCTCCTTATATTGCTGGTGGAAAAATTTATCAACAAAGATGGCAAAAGAAGGAGACCCCATAGACACATGGATAAAATGTTTTGAGTACATTCGAAAGGAGTTTTACCCACCCAAGTATCTTGAACAATAGTATAAGAAGTGGCAATGACTAAGGAAATGGAAAGACCAGTCCGTATAGAGTTACATAGATGAATTCTATTGACTCATGGATAGACTTGGCATCCAAGAAGAAGAGAAATTGTTTGCCATGAATTACATCAATAGGTTATCCATTTAGCAAGAGATGGAGTTTCTGATTGTCAGTACACTTGCGGATGCATTTAATTACACCAACAATCTTGAAGCTAAACAAAAAGAGAAAGCATGTTTCATGAACAAGTTGACAGGTCGAACATCCTACAAGAAGTCTAATAAAATTCCTAGACCATCTAAATAGTATATTTGACCATATAAAATTTACAATGGAAGTGGAGGAGGAAAACACCATTTTGTTTCTAGACATCCTCATTAAAAAAAAACATGGATGGATCATTAGGTCACTGGGTATATAGAAAAAATATGCATACAGAGGGATACCTCCATGCAGACTCCCACCACTACCCAACCCATAAACTCGGGCTGATTAACACATTAGTGACTCGTGTCATTAGATTATCTGATGATGAGCATATTGAGAAAGAATTGCACCACCTATATAAATTTTTCATAAATAACGGATATCAGGAAAGACAAATCAAGCACATCATTAAAAAAGTACAAGATGGTCCTCGGCAAAAGCAAAGAGAGGAGGATGAGGTTGCAAGGATTACCCTCCCATACATCAAGGGAACCAAAAACATAATCACTAAGATCTTAAGAAAAAAGAATATTAATGTAACCTTCTCCCCTATCAACACCATTAAGAAAATGCTAGACTAGGCCAAGGACAAAGTGGATCCCAGCAAAAAGACAAGGGTCTATGTCATTCCTTGATCTTATGGAAAGGAATATATAGGCAAGACATGAAGAGAAATCGAGATCAGGGTTAAATATCATTGTGTTGACATTAGACACAACCACATAAAGAAATATGCTCTAGCTGAACAATCAATAGAAACAGGACACCAAATCTGCATTGAAAAAACAAAATTACTCGTACAAGAAGGGCATTACACCAAGAGAAAAATCAGGGAAGCCCTAGAAATAAAAAAAAATGATAATAGTCTTAATAGAGACAAGGGGATTGATCTAAGTGATAACTAGAAACCAATCATTAACATTATAAAAAATCACCAAGTCGACCTCTCTTGTTGATCATCAAAATAATCTATATTAATTCACAAAATGTTTCTTGAAATCGATCAGCACTCAGCTCCTGATGATGAGCCCGACAAGTGGCTCAAAACATTGAGCTTCAAACAAAAATTAATGCAGATTCCGCATTTCTTATTATTTTCTTGCGTAAGCATGAATAACATCCTACAAGAAGTCGTTATCCAACTCCGACAAGTCAAAGAACCCTTCTTAGTCGATCCCACTAAAGTCTGATTATCATAAGAAGAACTTTCAGAAAAAAAAGAAGGATCACATAAAACAAGCTCCTATCGGGAAATGGTGCAATTATCACAATTCAGTCTAGCATGATACATCAGAATGAAAAGCTCAAAAGACATTTTTGGAAAAATTGTCTACCTTCGAATTATTTGACAAAGCCCTGGTAGAATCCGACCTAGAATCATCAACCCTCTTGGCTTCGGCATCAACCACTCCGACAGACTCGACTATTGTCGATGAGGAGGAACAAGAAATTCTGTTCCATACACAGATATGGGTTCAAAAAAATATATTACATCTGATTGTGGATAATGGTAGCTAGAAGAACTTTGTTTATGAAGTTCTTATGAAGAAATTAGGTCTTGTCACCACTCCACATCCTCATCCTTACAATATTGATTGGATGAAGGACAGACAGGAACTAAGGATCAATCGCTAATGCAGACTCACCCTGTTTGGAAAACCTTCTTATGGGATTGACACGGTACATATCAGTCACATCCACAGAAGGTGATTGTCAAAATTCAGAATCAATGGTACGACATACCAGAGTGACAACCCACATCTATGGTTGATGTGATATCTGCCAAACAAATAAGGAAGCTTATAAAACATGAAAAGAATTTCACATTAATTGTGATAAAGATTTAGAATTTTAGGAAAAATGCTACCACGATTCGACTCACCGAGCAATGCATCTCTCGACAACAACAATAGATTGACCATATTCTTGATGAATATTGAAACACATTCAAAGAGCTAGACAAAGTACCTCTACATTGTCAGGTAAAACATTCCATTGAACTTGTTCTTAGTTATTCATTACCTAACACATATGTTTATAGGAGATACATTCTTGAGAACGAAGAGTTTCACAGACAAATTTAGGATTTGATCAACAAAGGTCACATTCACTCCAACTCCTCTCCTTGCAGAAGTCTAGTCATCCTAGTTCCAAAGAAAGACAGGATTTGGCACATGTGCATCGACTATCGGGCTCTCAATAAGATTTTAGTAAAGAACATGTATTCTCTTCCATGGATAGATGAACTCATCAGTAGTCTAAAAGGTGCTAAGTTCTTTATGAAGCTTGACCTTAAGTTGGGATATCATCAAATTCCAATCAAGTCCACTGATGTATGGAAAATGACTTTCAAGACCAAGGAAGGATTTTTTCCTGATTAGGCATGCCTTTCGGCTTAACCAATGCACTTGAAACCTTCATGAGATATATGGATGACCTTCTATGACCCTTTATCGGCAAGTGTGTCATTGTCTACCTCGACGATATCTTGAATTTTAGTCGATCATGGGAAGAACATGTCAGAAAAATTCGACAAGTCTTCAACATTCTCCACCAACATCAATTATATATGAACATGGATAAATGCTCATTTGCGATGACCAACATCAAATATTTGGGGTATGTAATTGATTCTGCAGGAATTCATGTCGACCCAAAAAAAGTATAGATCCTCAAAGATGGCCCATTCCTCAAAATATTCATGAACCGAGAAGTTTTCTTGGTTTGGCAAATTTCAATCGACGGTTCATACTTGGCTTCAACCACATGACATAGCCTTTGAATAAGTTAACTAAAGGAAATGGGAAAACTATCTTCAAATGGACACCGACAAAACAACAAGCTTTTGACAACTCAAAAACAATATTTGTACTGCATCAATACTTGTGTTACCTGATTTGCATCAGCCGTTTGAGATTAAGACGGATGCATCGGACTACGACCTCGGCGCAATAATCACTTAGTTTGGTCACTGATGGCTCCATATTTTTCCCATATTCTGTCTATACATCAGGTAAGGAACCAAGTCTTTTAATTGAATTTCTTCATGTTTACGATCTATCTAAGCATCATTTGCATAAGTTTGAAGGGTATTCCATGAAATTTATAACAAGGTATATTTTTACTATTATTCCATCTCATTTTATTCATTTTTAAAACATAAATTAAAAATATTACATCTAATATTTGGGATATATATATATTTTTTACTATGCATATTTCTCCCACTGTTCCTATACATGATTCGGTACCCAATCTTGCACTCGATTCGGTACCTGATCCTGTACTCAATTCGACACTTGCGTCATTAATTCAGGACCCTGATTTCAGACTTCATTTCTAAGCAATCTATCACAAATTTGCTGAAACCGTTCAAAACCCACTTCATAAATGGCCCCATTTACTTCTAAGCATGGGAATTTTTTTGAATTTCTAAACGAATTTGGAGAAATCCTTTCCAGAACAGACATGATTTTCCCATATTTGGTGCTGGTCATTTTATGGGTTGTTGAATGAATTTCATATTTTTTGGGGATGGATCTTATCCATCCATCCATTAATTCATTTATAAATAAAGCCTCAGAAGGCTGAGGGGAAGGAGAGGATTGAATATGTATTATGGAATTCGAAATAATAAAATTATGTTCTTGAAATTTTGTTGTCAGTGAAATGATTTGAGTATGTAGGTGAGTTCAATGGACAGTTCTGAACATAGCTTGATGTATTGAAGATCTGGATACCTTTCTGAAGCGTTCTTAGTTTGGGCTATCTCAAGTGGCAAGGGACCACTACAAGAGGTAGTTTAGTCTTTCCATTTTCTAAAATTTTGTAGATTACAATTGCGGTTTTTTTCGTTATTTTCATATTGCTTGAACAATGAGTTTAATTTTAGTTAATGATTTAGAATCTTGTATAAATAGTTCATAGATAAGTGTTTAAATAAATGAAAGCTTGATAATGATTGAGCAATAGTTAGATATGTGCACATAATTCACTAGATTGCGTAGGAAGTTTGTTTCTGTTTTGAAGAATTCAAATTTATCTTATAGAAAGTTTTGGGTAGATATAACATAGTTTTTTTTCTTTCCTTAGAACTTCATTGGGATTCAAGTAGTATATATTAAAATTTCGTAGAATCCATTTACATACAAGCATATTGAATTAGATGTTCATATAATTTAGATAGATGAAACTAATTCTGTAGAATTTATTGAGATCATAGATAGAATAGATTTTTTGTTTTGTTTCTTAAAGTTTTACTAAATTCAATAGGAGTTATTTCAGATTTGACAATGTTCTTTTATAGTTTATAGAATCATGTTGATATTAGAAGAATTCATTTAGATTTTATAGAAGTTTCAATTGTAGAAAAAATTTCTTTTAAGGATTATTCAGATTTATGTTTTAAGTTAATTTTAAAATTAACACAATTTGGAGTAGAACCCTTATAAACAGAGGATAGATTTAAATTCTTTTCTTAAGGATTAATATTTGGATACTAGGTGATGAATGAAAGAATAGATGTATTGTGAACTAAAGATTAGATATTTCATGTTCAGAATGGAATAGATCAATATATATATATGATTAAAATACCATGCACAAACTAAATCAATCTAAACCAGTTCAATGACATTGGTAAATGAAGAAACCATGACATAATGGACTTGATTTTAATTGAATTACAAGTATAATACAAGGTATTGAATTTGATCTGAAATTTACAAATCATTGGGAAGAATAGACTTAGAATAGAATTTTGATGAATGTAATAGAGAAATTAGAATACTTAAAACCTGAAATTCATTTAGTAGATCTTTTAGTTTTATAGATTGTAGATTAAAATTTCTTCCTTTCTTAAGTTAGAATTTGATCTTGGAAATATAGGTTCTAGAAAGTAAATTAAAATCTGGTTTGAATTGCATGGTTCATTTTGAAAGAGGGATTTGAGTTATTTTACAACTTGGTACCGGTTTGGAACTTTTTGTGGATTTCACACTGTTTTGTACTTGTTTCTAGATTAGACCTCCATCATGCACATACATTGCCAGCACCTCTAAGTCTACAAATCTCGGTTGATAATTTAATGTTGTAAATACTATCATATATTTTTACCAACTTTTTTGGTGCCGTTGTCAGGGAGGTGCTAAAAGGGGTTGAATTCTAGGTAGATAGGAGCAGATATGTTTCCCTTACATTACACAACAAGGGGAAGGGGAAAACAATAAGCCACAAAGATGAATTCACTACATGATTTCCATGGTGTAACAACCTGATGCATCCACTTTAGTGGGTTGCCCCAAATCCTTGTTGTTTCTTTCTTGCAAGTGTGTTTTTTTTCGCACGTTTGGTTTCTTTTTCTGCAAAAATGTGTTTATCTTTCCTGTGATGTGTGTTTACTTTCCTTCAATTTAATTTCATGTAAGTGTGTTTTTCTTTCTGCAAGTTTAGGTATTTTACTTTCCTGCAATTTTATGTAATTTTTATTTTCTTTCCACAAGTTTGGGTATGTTTACTTTCTACAATTTAATTTCTTGTAGGTGTGTTTTATTTATTGAAAGTGTGGTGTGTTTGATTTTCTCAAATTTGTTTTTAGTTGTAGGTAGTCTTGAGTAGAATTTAAAAAAAAAACAAAAAGCACATAATTGTTTTTTTGGGTGCTGTAAGAACCCGAGGCACTAATCCTTATGCGAGACAGGAATACATAACCGGCAAAATGGATTCAGAGGTGATCATCAATTTGGGAAAACTTTCTCAAATCCTAGGTGGAGATGGGAATTTTTCTTATCAAGTAGAACACATCATGACATAAGTTAAGAGTTTATCAACCTCTCCTGACATGACTGATGAAGTAAATTCCCAAGAGCTACCAAAGGATTTTATTTATAAGACTTCAGACGATGTTGACACATTCGGGACTACATCTGAAGGAGAGAAGCCTGGAATTAAGGATTTCTCAGCAGATCCTCTATGTAATTTTGAAATAAATCAATCAGGATAAGGGGATCTACATGACATGATGAAGGAAGGAGAGTATCAAGACTACATTGAAAGCTGGTTCCAACAGGTAACCCGACCATAATACCATTCCTTCCTTCAGCACCTCCTGATACAAAAACAAGTAAGTCAGTTCATTTTCCATATCCAGGTAATCACTGTAACAACTTTTTCATATTTGGATAAAGGTATATTTTTAATCTAGCTTCACACTTGGTTACGGTGGAAGAGTTCATATACTTGAATATAAATGTTTTCTTTCTTCTTTGTTAGAATAGGAAAATATGTATATAACTAAAAAGTTTCATGTTTAGTTTATGCAACTTCGTTGTTTTTATTTTTCAATAAAATGAATAAGATATTTAAACTAAATTTATACCTTCTCTGCAATCCATACTTTCAGGAGATTTATTATCACAGCAACTCATAACCAATAAAAAGGAAAATACCATGGGGTAATATGAAGTTGTGAGTGTTCTGAAAAATTGATAATGAACATGTTGCATTTGGGGTAATGGACATTTGGTTGAAAATATTTTCTATCTGTTAAGTCAGTAAATTTTTTCTTCAATTTTGGTTTGACTTCTCCAATTTTGGTTTGTTTTTCATGTTATTTGAAGTAATTTTTTGTTTCAAGTCTCATTATTAGTTTCATTTAGGGACTCTTTGGTTGTTAGATGATTTTTTCTGAGCTTGCTTGTTATATGTTTCTTTTACTTTTTTATCCTTTGCATTGAAATGGGGTTAAAGAAAAAGTCATTTTATCAAAGATTTGATTCACAAATGTTTATTTTGAAACATACCAAGGCATGATCATCCCTCAAACAACTTTTAAGTTTCCTACAAAATGTCAAAAAGCTGAAAAATAGTGCAAAAATAGCACCAAGGATATTCTTGTAGCGCTAGAGCGGAAAATTACAAAGGGCGCGCTACACGAATATCACGGCCCTCTTATTTTCCGATTTTTAAGCAAATTCTTGTCATGATTTTAATTTGTGGTTGATTAATCTCATATGGTGATCTATTTTCTACGTGTAAGTTGCAGAACTAGCATGATTTCAGGTGTTTTTAGTTCGTGGAAAAAAACGTGCTCATCATTGATCCAAATACAGTTCAGCGTGACAGTTGGTCGCCTAAACCGACTTTGTTGAGAAGACATTTAATATCTATCTCTATTTTGGAATTAAAAACTCGTAGTGCATCGGTATTCTAGGCTCAGAGTTCGGAAATGATGTTGTAAAGCTTAGTTGAGGTTTATGAAGGTCACCCGAAGTTTAGGGCTTCGTCATGCTGATAGCTGGAGCCAAATTGAACCTGCAGAGACACATGTAATATTCAAGCCGGTTCTAAGAAAGCATAAAGAGCGGTTTTAAGTATTCACAGTTAGGTATTTCCTGATAAGTCAGTTTAGCTACAAATTTGGGGTTTTTTTCGATGAAGTTTATTTTAACAAATTGATTAAGGGAAATGCTGAAAAAGAGGAGAATGCTCTCACTGGTGCTGGGAGCACAAGATTATTGACACAGCCATCTTGTATTCAAGGGAAGATGAGAGATTACCAGCTAGCTGGATTGAACTGGCTTATTCGGTTGTATGAAAATGGCATAAATGGAAGTTGGTGAGTGTGGGGAAGACCAACTCCGAGTTCTCCTCCTACCAGAAGAAGATCTTCAAGGTGGATGATCACATTGGGGCGGCCATTGCAGGCCTCACTGCAGATGGCCGCGTGTTGTCTCTTCGTATGAGATCAAAATGCATACATTATAAGTTCTTGTACGACTCGCCCCTTCCTGTTGGCCGATTGGTGGTCCAGCTAGCAGACAAGGCCCAGGTTTGCACACAGAGGTTTTGGAGACGACCGTATGGTGTAGATATGCTCGTTGCTAGATTAGATGAAATAGGGCCCCATCTTTATATGAATTGCCCTTCTGGAAACTATTTTGAGTATCAAGCATTTGCCATTGGTGCTTGCTCCCAAGCAGCCAAAACTTACTTGGAAAGGAAGTTCGAGATATTCCCAGAGTGTTCACGTGATGAACTTATTCGTCATGGTGTAATTTCTGTTAGGGAAGCATTGGCAGAAGGAAAGCTGAATGGTTCTAATTGCATTGTTGTTGTTGTTGGAATTGGTGAGGCATTCAACATTCTTGACCCAAAAATGGTACAGCAGATTATTGATTCACTGGACGATAAGGTAGACGAGCCTCCAGCATATTCTTGCAGATGAAATGGGGCCTTGGAAAAACCTTGCAAACGATTTCCTGCTTGGTTATTTATATGAATTTCGAGGGATCAAAGGTCCACATATGGTTGTAGCACCAAAATCGACTCTTGGTAATTGGATAAATGAGATTTGGCGTTTCTGCCCTATTTTTAGTGCAGTAAAGTTTCTTGGGAATCAAGAAGAAAGGATTCATATACGTGAAAACCTTTTAGCACCTGGAAAATTTGAGATATGTGTTACTAGTTTTGAAATGGCGATTAGAGGAAAGACTGCACTTAAACGTTTCAGCTGGCAGTGCATTATTATTGATGAAGCACATCAAATAAAGAATGAAAATTCACTTCTTGCAAAGACTATAAAGATCTACAGCACTAACTACAGGATTCTTATAACTGGCACACCTCTTCAAAACAACCTTCATGAGCTCTGGTCACTTCTGAATTTCTTACTTCCAGAAGTTTTTAGTTCTGCTGAAACCTTTGATGAGTGGATCCTAATATCAGGTGAAAATGACCAACAAGAAGTGGTTCAACAACTTCATAAGGTTCTTCGTCCATTTCTTTTACGGAGACTGAAGTTAGATGTTGAAAAAGGGCTGCCTCCTAAAAAGGAAATCATATTGAAAGTTGGAATGTCACAATTGCAAAAACAATTTTATCAAGCATTGCTTCAAAAGGACATGGATGTTGTCAATACTGGAGGAGGGATTTTCCAATTGGACTCGTAGAGATTTCAATACTTTTGTACGTGCTTGTGAAAAATATGGTCGAAATGATATTAAAAACATTGCTACTCAGAATTCCTGAAACAGAGCTTAGATTATTATCATCCTTGTTGGCATGTGAAGGTTTGTTAGAACTTGCATATTCTCATGCTCCGAATGTATCGATGAAGTTAGTGAAAGTGGCACCTCCCCATCAGCATCTTTTCATTACTGAATTGTCAAATGCTGCAGAAAAATTGAGCAAGGTTACAGCAGGCTTTAAGCTCTCTTACTTCCTCACTTCACAAAGAAAAGGATGACATTAATGGTGAGAAGTTTGTAAATGAAAGTTTCCTTTTGCAGATAGAATGTACACCTATTGAAGATCGTGAAATTCTGTCTTCTGGGTTGGAATTGCATTCTACTAATAAGTTTCCTACTGATACTGGACCTACGTCTGCTTACAATCTGTTTTTGGGTGCTGTAACACTAGAAGTGAAAAGAGTTTGTTTGTAGTTTTTGATAGTGACAAGAGAGCATCTCTAGATTTTGATGGTGACAGGAGTGCATTGGTTGATGTTGGGGATTATGATTACATAGAGGCTACTGGGTAGACTCTGGTTCAAGACTGTCAACCCACAAAAATTGCTGACATATCAGACAAAGAAGCTGTAATAATGTGTAGCAAAGATGGATCCATTGTTATTGTCGAGAATTCCTCTGTTGATACTGCAAACACAAGCAACTATTTAGGGTCTACCCATACCAACTCTATCTCCAGCACTGTCTCTGAGATAAATTTGAGTTCCATTGATGCAAATCTGGTGAATGATAATCCACCTGGAAATATTAAATTCATGTCCTAGGTAAAGATATCTCCAATGTCTGAAGATGCAGACTATGTGGCCAATGGGATAACAAACCCCCATGTGGTCTCCAGCTCCCCTGTCGATGCCGCAGATGATGTGCTTGAGAGATTGAATAGTCACGTTGGAATGATTGCTGAGGATGATCCTTCTTCTGGAGCTGCACGGGATATTGGCATAAGCCATCTTAGTTGTGATCAGAGCATGCTTGAAGGAAAAAAAAAAAATCTGTAGAAAGAGGTGATTTGAAAGAGGACAACAAAGGTGATCCTGATAATGGAGATCATTCAATGGTAGACTCTGCAGATAGGCTTTCAAGCCCCATGAGAACAGCCAAAAAGAGACATTCAGAACAGGTGCATGCAGCACCAAAGAGAGACAGGAAAAAGCAATGCAAGATCTAGATATTCAGCATATCTTTCCAGATCCTGTCATGAGACAAATACTCATGGATTTCCAAGAAAACCCAAAGGCATCAAAAGATCTATAAGACAGTTGTTCAATTAGTTATAAGTTATCTTTTTGAGAAGCTCATTAGTTAGTGGTTTGCTATTTTTAGTAAATTTCAGATTTTGTAATATTGCACATTTACTTTATTACATCGAATAGCTTGAAGGCAGTTAGGGTTCACTCCTAACTGATTTTTGTAAAGAAACCCTATTTAGAGAGATAGAGAGGTCATTAGGGAGGTTCTGATTTTTGAGAGCATCAGGAGGTCTGCAAGCTGCTTGTACTTTCAGACTTGTTCAGAGATAGGTACTGTAACTCTTATAAGCATTTTCTGATGAAATAATGAGATATATGAATTTTTCCCCTTCAGTTTGTCTATGTTGGCTTTGTTATTTAACTTGTTTAGTTTCTTAAATGATAAATTCATTGCTAGTTAATGTGTATTTTCTGGTAATGCTTATCCTTTATGTATGAACCTCAGCATAGTCTTTCTGCTGGATCTTATGGTATATGTTATGCATCTTTATCAGTTTATGTTTATGATTTAGTTGTTACTTTTCTTTTGAATGTATTCCCTGACTGTTCTTGAAGCTTACAACCATTTAAATCATACCAAAAACCTTAAACTTTGTTTTATTTATTGAGTTTTACTCTTGAGATTGTGTTGGCTTGTTCCCCTAGCCTTAGGAACAATTTCTGGCACAAACATCTTTGGCGCCGTTGCCCGGGACAAAGCTGAAGCATATCTTCCCTGGGATACTTATCAGTTTTCCTGGTTTAAGAGGTGGACTTAAACCAGCATTTTTGAAGGCTATTTTTCACCAAAGTTTGACAGAGTGGCTGCTAGAAGAATTAGAAAGTTTCAGTTATCCCCAGTTTTATGCAGCCCTATTTAATTTGATCTACTGTCACCCCTTTCTCTTTCTGAGGAGAATAAACTAAATGTCTCTTGACAAATTGATTGGCGACTCCACTATTTCAAGATGCACGGGCCAATGTCCATGGAAGCTATTGTGGCTCGAAGGTTTGCCCCTTTCAATTTTTCTGATATTCCAGGTTTTCCAAATCAAGTACCTACTATGGATGTTTGGGGAGATTGTCTTCCATGGTTTAGAGAAAACAAAGAGGATAATCCATCAGATCACCTCATCAAATTCCATCAATGCATGGTCGAGTTAAATATCCAGCATGAATATGTGCTCATGAAAATGTTCATGTATTCACTTGAAAAAGATGCACGAGATTGGTATTTTTCTCTTCCCGCTGCTAACATCTCTTCACTAAAATAATTACACACATGTTTTCGGAAGCGTTGTAAGTATCTGTACCCAGCTGAACTCTTTTTAAAAGATTGTTGTGAGCAGGCTGATGTTTATCATACAATTTCTGATTTAAAGAACCATGATGATGAGTACAGTCAAGAGTTCAAAACATGTCATAAAGAAGTTGAAGATTCAGAATTTGTTGAAGATGAGAATGTAACATTTTTAGATACTGCTGTCAAGAAAGAGGATATTGATGATCTATAGGATGATGGCCATAGTATAGATGCTTCAAACAGTTATACATCCACTACCTTAGATTCTTATCAAGATCATATTGCCTCCTTTGAAAAATTGAAATATGATGAACAGATTGAAAGTTCAACAGGTGAAAGTATTAGAGCAACAATAGATGTTGAGAGCAGCCCACATCTTCCAGATTTGCAGACCAGGGAAAATTACAATATCCATGCGGAACAAAATTTGCAGGGACTGCCTAATCTTCAGTTTGAAAACCAGAAATATATTCTTTCTCCTTATGAATATTCTATTTCAAATTATGATGAGCAACGAGGTGGGGATTTTCCGAATCTA